>JASVEL010009437.1:0-166870 GCA_032618575.1 Nicotiana noctiflora | reverse complement strand
ACTTTTATTCCTACATGTTAGAATGCTACGTGAACTCGGTTATTGGACATGCTTTATAGAAGTGTATTAGTACTTGCTAGGAGTATATGTAGTGCTATTTTTTGGTGATTTTGAAAAATCTTTATGAAGAACCTTCACCACCGTCACACTCCATGTAACATAGCATATATGTGTCGAAGTGATTGGGAAGAGCTTTGAGCATTACTTTTCGAGAAAATAATCTTATATTCTATTTTATCTTAAGACGGTCTGTTGAAGTAAAATTCATGAGAAAACTGGCCAAAAATTAAAATCAATGACAATCTTTTCTCCTAGTTAATTAGTATTGACTTTGATAGTTGAAATTCTTTTGTATTCTGAAACATCTAAATGATGCTAACAGCAAAAGTTTGAGACGGATTCAATTCATTCGAGCGAAGAGCTTGTTTTGCCAATTAACCTTGAGGCAAAGACCAGTTCAGTCTAAGATGAATTAATTTACTTTAACATTCAGAGACTCATAAATTACATGAGAAATGCCTGAACACATTAACCTTTACTAACAAATGTGCGAACAAGATAGTCTCAAAGATAACCAGAAAAAGTTTAAACCGAATATATTCGTGTCTCCAGATAACTGAACTAAGTAGAACAGCAAAGATTTTAAGGAACCAGTCTATTTTTTCTGGCCAATAATCACAAGATTAACTTGCTTCTTCTCTTTCCTGAACACTTCTCCTCCTCCGGCCCTGCGCAGCTTTTACAAAAAAAGAGAAGAAAAAAAAAAGAAATGGAGTATAAGCTACTCAGAACAACAATAAAACCCATTAAATAGTAGATAAATATGCTTTTTCCAACACTATTACTTCTCCAAACAACTCTGGCTAGTAAAACCTTATAGTTCGTGCAAAGCCTAGTTATCAACCAAAAGAAAATATATGCAAACTCTTAGATATCAGCATAGCATCAAAGAGTAAGAAGTTAAGAGGACCTTATAAAGTTCCCAGCCAGCTATCACAAGCCAAATTGCTTCCTCCAGTTCTTACGGAAGCTCTCACCTTTTAACTAGGCTGTTCATCAAGATTGCACAATGCGATAACATATGCTTGAAATACAAACAACACTATCCTTCAACTGAGAGAAATTACCTATTCATAGTAGCAATAGCAAGAGGTATGGTGTCCCATGATCAAGTTTTACCTTACCTAGTTCACAGGAACCAATACTCAGTGTTATTATGAAGGTACAAACTGGCTATTTGTCACTTTTCAGGTAACCAATATAGCACAATAGATTTTCATCAATATCTTACAGACAACTAATGAACATTTACCTTTCTATTGCTAATGTTGTAATTTCCCAACATTTCAAGCACATCCCCTTCATATACAATACAACAAATTTTAACAATTTCCTATATCTAAAATCAGGTCCTTTGTCTAACCCTCCTTCCATTGGTATCACCACCGTCTGAAAGCTGGGCCCACACACTTTTAGACTTACCACCTCCACTGCTACAATCATCCTCACAACCAGCCACAGTTTTAAGAAGCTCCGACTGCAGAGAGGGGCTATGTTCTTTAAGGTATTCGAACCCATCTGATTGCATGACAGCTGCAAAAAATAACCAAGTAATAGATGAGTGAAAACCGCTGGTGCGAGAAAAGTACAGAACACAACAGATACAAATTTCAAAATATGACAGTGGTCAAAGCCCGGCAACCTAATGACAGTCTTCAGCCTTGAGATAAGCAAGGGAATGTGTAACAGCCGCATTCATAGCAACATTAAAATTAATAGAAATCTCTTACTGGATAGCATAGCTTACCCTCTAAAGAGTTACAGACCTCAAGAAGTTATTTTCACACTTCTCTAGAAATTTCTGATCCTCTTAATCACTGTCAGATGGTTTACCAGAAAACTTATTTGCAAACAAAAGTCAAAATGAGCACCAGAAATAGCACATGCCGATCTACGCATTGCACCCAACTACAGCAGTGGGGTCTAGGAGGGTAGTGTGTACGCAGACCTTACACCTACCCTAGGGTAGAGAGGCTGTTTCCAATACACCCTCGGCATCCTTCCCTCCAAGAACTCCCCACCTTGCTCTTGGGTGACTCGAACTCACAACCTCTTGGGTGCTTATTATATTCATTCTGCAAATTAACTTACTTTGATCAGATCTTACATTGCAGTCAGCTAATATGATCTGAATTATTTAACATTAGAAGTGATTTTGCAATTACAACGCGCTCAAGCTAATATAACTGTGTTACTATGTACCCGGCAATTCTGTTTTAACAGTATATGATGTTTTGGTAGTTAGGAAATTTCTTCTTTGACATAAAGTTAACAATTTCCTTATTCACATACATTCTGAAGATAATTTACTTTTATTTAATTGCAGTAAAAATATAACTAACCACTAGGCCTGAATATAGAGATGCACAAGAGTGGAACGCCCAGAAACGTGAAGACAAATGTGAGGTAAGATATAGGTTTTATAGTAAATATCAGCTCACTTCCTTTGGTGCTTTTGGCACGTGGAAATGACACATGCAAGGCATGTTAGAGGCTTAATATCCGAATTAGACCTTCGTGCTTTGTGGTTGGTAGATTGAGTTGGGGTTCATTCTTAAACAAGAAAAGAAATTCTAATCAAAATGGGAGCTTTATCTTATCCCCTCGCCCCAGGGAGCTCTCTTTTCACTAGTTCAGTTGTTGATTAAATGATTGTTGTAGGTGCAAATTTAAGGGGATGTAGTGACTGATAAAAGTTAACTTGGTGTATTAACCCATAAAGTCATCTATAATGGTTGATGTCTGCATCAGCAAGTTAAGTGACAAGAGGGTCCATGCCAAAGTTCAATGGCTCAAGTCTATCTCTATTGTCCTAGCTCTGCCAGGTGAGGATAGTGATCTACTTCATTCATTTCATTTTCCTGTTAAGTCACTTCATTGGTTTCACTATTGAGTTTTTTCCTCTTTTGCTTTGTCCTTGTGGATGTTCTGCCAATGTCAAAGTGACAAAAAGGGAATTGGCTGGAGACCAGAAGTTCTTTTTATATGGGGCTTGCTGGGACAGATGCAAAGGTATATAGTCGGGATAATTGCACCCTTGTTATATTTGCATGAAGGAAGGGAGTGGGGGAAAGATACAGAGAGAAAGACAAAGAAAGAAGTCCTTTTACTGAAACAAACGATTCTTGGAACAGATTCAACTTGAAAGAGCTCTCTTATTTGACCTCCGGGGATGCAACTTTCAGACTTCTGCTTTTCCACGAGAAAATAGAATTCCCTATCAACGAACAAAGACTAATAGCCTGTTTGGCCAAGCCTTTTTGGCCAAAAGCACTTTTGACCAAAAATTGAGGTGTTTGGCCAAGCTTTTGAAAGGAAAAAAAAGTGCTATTGAAGAGAAGCAGAAGCAGTTTTGGAGAAGCAGAAAAAAATAGCTTCTCTCCAAAAGCACTTTTTTGAGAAGCACTTTTGAGAAAAATACACTTAGAAGCAGTTTTTTAAAATTTGGCCATACACTAATTGCTGCTCAGAAGTGCTTTTTTCAAACTAATTAGCCAAACACAAACTGCTTCTCACTAAAAGTACTTTTGAAACAATGCACTTCTCAAAATAAGCTGATTTTTGCAGCTTGGCCAAACGGGCTACAAGCCTTCCAACTATACTTTTCTCTTTATAATTGTTTCAGCTCGATCGCTATCTAAAGACACTAAGGAGCCCTTTATTTTTATTAAGATTGAGATTTCTGAAACACCTAACACCATGACCTGGTAGTCAATGAAGTGGATGAAAACGTTAGAGGATCAGGGTTCAAATCCCAGCGTATACAAAAAAAAACACTAGGTGATCCACGGGAAAATGAATTGACACACAAAATCATACTATTGGATCCTTTTGTCATGAATTACCAAGGATCCGCACATACAATTATGGGTCAACGATGATCTACTTTGTGGAAATTATAGTGTCCAAGAATGAACAATAAGAGAGACAGAAGCAAAACATCGAAAAGCAGTAGAAATTGTATTCGCGCCCGCTACAGCTAGACTACACTATAGAGATAAAAGAAAAGAGATGGATAAGTGGGTGGAAACAATATTTGACAAGGAATACTGACTGAAGTAGTGGTACAACAACGACAAACATGATAAGACTATGAAATGAGAAGATATAGCAAATTATATCATTTATTTTTGTTCCAATCCAACACATGTGGTGATGCAAAAGAATTGTTATTCCAAAAGCATGAGTTCTCTGCAAAGAAGGGAACACGACGCAAATATAAAAACGTCTCGTACCAGCAAGATTTTCTGCAGCGAATCTTAAGCAAACTGCTTTGAGCTCAGTGGCATGGTAACGGTCTGCTAAAGCAAGAATTTGTGCAACAGAGTTGACAGAGATATCTTTGCAGAGATGAGATTCACACAACCTCCTGAGTCGTGTTAAATTATACCGATCAGCAGCTGATAGCAATTTCGCTGTGACAGTATCAGATATGCAGGGGGTAGAAGAAGAAGTACTAGTTGCTTCTAGCTCTTCGTCCACAAGAGCATCTTTGTATACAAAGTGCAGCATAACCTTGCACGAGAAGAAATAGAAAATTCCAAAGCACAGCGAGTTAGAGCTCCATTTCTAGTTAGAAAGAGTTCAATCTATTTTGCCAAAAGCAAATGTTGTGTTGAAGAAGCAATTACAGTAAGAAAGACGGAGAATTATGATAATGATATTAAAAACAGATTTACACTGAGAAAACAAGAAAAAATAAAATTTCTAAGACGGAAATAGCCATAATATGATAAAGTAAACGCTCACTTTGAAGACCTCAGGTTCCATATCAGTAACCACAATTTCCTGCTCATCAACATCCTGTCCATCGAAGTATTCAGTGCGGAATACAGGAGAACGAGCAGCCAATACCAACTTATGGGCATGAAACTTTTCACCAGCCACATTGAAAATAATATCAGAGCCTTCCATATTTTCCAAAAGCATGCCAAAATGCGCTCCTATGTCAGGCTCTGGGACCTGAATTGTATGCAAGCTCGAACAGTCAATCGTAGAGCGCACAACTCCCACAGTGCAATTAATCTTCAAGCAGTCGTCCTTCAGATAATCTGAAGTCTCGAGCATTCCTCGTCTAAAAAACCGTTTGTATCCCCTATATATCAGACAGATAACAACTTCAGAGAAAGTCTTGAGTTGGAGTATAAAAAATTAAAGAGGAGAAAAGTTTGCTCAAGTAATTATTCAAGATGCTATAAACAGGATTCTTCTATTTTTCTTTTTCTTCAAGTTCCTGCCACAATGGAAGATACCTCAAATACTTTTCACTCAAATAGATACCTTAGCATGCAGCAAATTTTCTTGATGATAAAGCCCCGAGTCGATTGAGAGCATTTTGATTCCTAGCCCAAAAGGGAAGCACTTCTGTTTGCAACTAGCAATAGGGGGAAACGGTCTGAGAAAGGTGTCCCGTACAAAGCATTTAAGAAGAAATTTTTTACCTTATTTTAGGCAGGTTAGCGCATATTTATTTGGATGGAGGCAGATGACCGATTACGCTTATTGGATAGGTTTATCAGTAGAACCTTAGGTTTGGTCCATAAAGGACAAGTACTACTAGCAGCACAGATATGGCATCTTCCACTCTCTTTGTTCGAGTTACAAGGGTCACACCAAGGGCGGAGAATGAGACAATCACCACTTGGGGTAAGAGGACGAGCAAGGAGAATAAGGCAATTTGGAGGACCGCATCATAACGTATTTTTATGATTGGATTCGTGATACTGATTCTGATTCTGACCATATATGAGGAGCAACAATAATTGACTTAACACAAACATGATTTCAATGTGGGGTCTATCTCTACCAACTCAACATTCAACAACTAATTTGGGGTGTTATTAAGGTTCAACAAAATTCTGATTACTTGGATCTTATTATAAGAACAACCACAGTAGCATTCAGTTAATCAATTCTTTAACGCCTATGCCAGCCCAAAAAAATTTACTTTTCCTGGAAAGGAACAACTACAGCATTGTGCTAGCTATCTTGGTGATCAACTTCAACCAAATTTAACTATTCTTGTTTGCTTGAGTATCAAATTGGAACTCAAAGATATCTTGAACATTTAACATGTATTTTAATTCCTCATTTGCAATATCTTTGGAAGTAGTTTGGATAGAGTTTAAGTTGTAAGCACCGCTGGTGTGAAAAAAATATTTCCACACAATCAAGTCATTTAAAATGCAATTGCACCCAAAGATGTGGCCTAGTGGTGAATGAAGTGCATGTGATTTCTTCCCATCTATCCAAGCTTTGGTGGATAGAGTTGCCAAGTACATGTTGTTGGACGGACGTGGCATGTATTCTATGGAATTAGTCGAGGTGCACGCTCGAAGCTACCGCAGAAACCACAGTTATACCAAAAAAGTATGCAAGAAACTCTAATTTATAGCATTAACTTGTCTGCGTATATAACTTGATTTAATTTGAATAAGGCAACATTATGTTCAAGAAATTTTCTAAATTACAAAAAGCAACACATTACCACATGCTGCCACGGTACTTCAAGGTGTAAGGCCCGCTCTCAAGAGACCTATCGAAGTGACTATGAACCTTATGCTTTCCTTTACCACTCTGATCAACCAGAGTCAACTCAAATAAAGCCCTAACATCCGTTCCTTCACTAGCCAAAGCAATAAACACCGAAACATATGCCGAATTATCCTCAGGGTTCTTCCCGTCCGGATAAAAGTAAATCGCCCACTGGTGATCGCCGACGGTGAAAGTATCACTAGCGATGTGTTTTCCAACTCCCATCCCTTTAGCTAACGAATAACCTTGGATCACGAAGCGGTGCGAGCCGTTAATTGTATCGGTTACGGATTTTGAGCTCGTCGGCGGTGATAATTCGCCGACGGTGTTTTTATCGGAAACGTGAGTGATCGTTGGCGGCTCCGACATTGCGAATTTCCCCTATTTTCCTGATGCTATAGTTGCAGAAAGGGGACTTGAACAGAATTTTTTGAAAAGAACTGGTGATAAATGGGAAAGAATGAATTTCGTTAGGGTTTATCTTTTTGAGCTTACGCACAATTGAGGAGGAGACAAGAGTCTTAAACTTTGAATTCTGATCTTTTTAGGGAGAAATTTTGAGCAAATGGAGATTGGAGTACTTATATATTGTCCTGCCTTCTATTTATAGAAAGAATTTTTTTAGAAACCTGTTATCTATTCATGGAAATGGCTCACTTGAGTTCTCGTTCAGATTTCGGACTCTTTTGTTTGAAAGGTTTCAAAAATGATATTTTTGGAGTTCACTGTTTATCTTATTTTTAGGTAAAGGATTTGTTGAGCTAAATTACCCTCATGGCTTGGCTGCTGAAATGTACCTACATTATGGCAAAAAATGGCTGTAAATAAATTTTGCAGGATCAGATAATTTAAGTATTTTATAGATATATTTCAGGCAATAGAATTTATTTATCACTTAGTGCTAGCTAACGATATGACCTGATCAATAGAAAAAAAAACATTTCACCCAAATAGTCGTAACTAACCGCCAAAACATGAAAATAGATAAGGAATATGAATGGCCAAAATTTTACGGTATAGCCAGTTTTTCGATTGGTCAATCAAAAATAGTCAGTGTTTACCAAGTCAATGAAAAATAGCTATTATTTTACTGTAATAGAGACCGGTCCAGCATAATATACTGGAGATTGGAACACCCGTGCTTGAACTTCCAGCATATTATGCTGGAACTCTAGTATGTTATGCTTGAATTCCACTGTATTATGATGGAAGTTCACATGTAAAAAATTTCAAACTCTAGTATATTATGCAAGAATATTTTTTGGATGTTGAACAATGTTTTCGTTCAAATTTATCTTGACGTGAAAAGTGACTAAATTTCGATTACTTTTGCTATTTTTCAAAAAAATTAATATTTTGGATTACTGCGCCTTTTATAATGAGGACGACTTATGAGATGGTTTATCTTACCAAGCTTAAATTAATATGTATTTTTTTAATTATGAGTTGTTTAATTATTAAATAGTAAGACATTTTTAAACAGCCAATTGTAAATCTGGCTATTTTTAAAAAAAAAAATATCCCTATGAAATGTCGTAGACAGTTTGATATCCTTTGCGTTCGGACCAAGCAATAGTTTAGAATGGGCTCAGATAATGGGCCTTCTCTTTTAGCTTTGGATCGGATAAAATGGTCATGGGGCCGAATTCCTCTTGGGCTTTGCTGATCAGCCCAATTATTTTTGGACAAAATATAAAACTGATCGGTTGGTCGGTCGAAAATAATTGGATTTGCTAGTCAAAAGTATATAAAATATATATTATATGTATATAATACATATATTTTCCAAAAAAATATTTTACTGGATATTATTTTTGGGACTGGCTAAAAAATATATATTTCTCTTGTTTTTCGTCTTCTTTTTAGGTTTTTGCTTTTAGTTTTTCCTCTCTCCTTTTTTGTTTTGCTGCTATTCTTGTAAACTTAATTATATCAATGATAAGAATGAAGTAAACAAGAGAAAAGAATGACAGAATAATCAAATAAAAGGGACAAAAGAAAAATGAGGTGAAATGACAGTAGAACGTGATAGTGACATGAAATAAATGATTTATAGTTAAGCAATATAATAATTAAAAAAAATATGACTCTAGAAGTGAAATAAATCAATTAAATACAGGGAGATAAAAATGAAAAGTTAAACTTCAAAATAAATAATAAAGGGAAATGATTGGATATGTGGGACAAAATTAGCATGTCAACAACTAGGTATCGTATTACTTATTTTATTTTATTTATTTATTTATTGGTCTTGTGAAAGCGAATGATGAGAGAGACGACACCATTTGACTTTATGTGTTGGGGAAATCATATAGTTAAAGAAATATTAAAAAAGTGAGAAAAACAAAGCTATGCATTACTTTTGTTGTATTGGTGTGGACTGTTGTGTCACATGAAAACAGTATCCTATCCCCCATGGCATAAATCCCAAGCAAATCACGTGAAACCTTATTATACTGTCACGTGCCTTCTCTCTTTTTTTTTTTTTTTGGCTTATTATTATTTTTGTGACCCAATCAATTTTGATTAGCACTGCATAAGACTATTAAAGAAAAATTAAAGCTATAGTTCCATTACAATCTTTACTGATTGTTACGTGCTTCCTAATCATGCAAAATTACACTTTTGTGGTTGATAAATTTTGAAAAAGTAAATATTTTTCAAGAAATAACAACAATAACAACAACAATAATAATAAATTAGTGTGATTTCACAAGGGGCGTCTGGGGAGGGTAATGCATATGCAATCTTTATCTCTACTTTGTGAAAATAAAGAGATTGTTTTCGATAGATCTTCGACTCAAAAAATATATATTGACAACATTATTAAAAAGTGAAACATAATGGAGTAGTTTGTTTTTATTTTTTACTTTGGCATTTCTCCTTCAATAAATAGGTAAATATCCTGCGGGTAGTATAAATAGTAAGTGGAAAAGGGTAAAAAAATTGGCCGTAAAAAGGATAAGTGGGTTAAAGGGGAAAAAAGTTAACTTTCACTGTTATATTTGTGCTGAATTTATCTTAAAAAAACTTTTGTGTCAAACTAAGAAATTTTCCTACATCAAACATGAGGTCATCATAACAAAATAGATAAAATAAATGCTCATTTCTTTTTTATAAAAAGAGTCTTAAGTAAATAAGTCCATAAACGTTGAAAATTTGGATCTTTTACTGGAATATAGAAAAGAAACCTCCTGTACTTTTCTATAGGTGAGGAATTAATAAAGTAGAAAATAAACACAAAATAGTTTGAGAATATTATAGAAAATCACATATAATAAAGTGTGGTAAATTATCTTATGTAAAAAAAAAAGTGTAGTTACCTGTCACAAGAATAGTTGACTGCATTCTATCGAGCTTTTTTGACTCAAAAGTTATCATATACTTGATGAATACAAAATAATATACATGAGTTACGGGTCAATCATAGCAAATCATAATAATTCATAAACGATGTGGAAGAAATAATAATATATACTCAAGATTAGGATAAGAAGTATGGACAGTCCTTATTGATGATATTGATTTGGTCTGCCTCTCCATGAAAAGGTTTAAAGCCTTACAATGATCTTTTATCTTCCCATGAGATGGGTCTTGACTGTCTGTTCTCTCTCCCTTTCTTAGGAGAATGGTCAAGAAGAAGAAGCCCCTCCCCCTCCGAAGAGGTCCATTATTCTAATATTTATAGTTGTGAGCTCCATGAGTAGGAAGCGAGTGTTCGTGACCACGTTGAGATTTCGCCCCCATGGGGAAGCGGGTAAGTCGTACCTTTTTCCACCTTACTGAATAAGAATAGAATCATGTTATAAGCTAGTGGTCATGCGTCTTGTCAATTATGGATTAGTTCAAGATATGATTTTCTTCGTTAATTGTTGTGGGGTTAGATTCTGACCCATACAGTTAGTCCCTCCGTTTAACGAGGTCGTGCTTCGGCCGAACTCGATGAACGGACTTTGTCGATTATGATCAGAAAAAATTAAATAGGGGAGGGGCGGCCATTTCTTTGGGCGAGACCGCATTCTTTCTGGGAGACAGCCCGAATCTTGTAGAATTCTCGGTATCATATCATTATATTATCGAGGCATCGCGTGAGAGGGACAGAGTGCCTCTTCTCGGTGAAGACGTATGACGTTTTAACACAATTCGAACAAGACCAAACATGGTCACGTTCTGGTCCTTGTATTTGTTTGGGTTCGTAGTTGCCGTCGACGACGGGAGACGGGTCGTATGCGACGTGGCTGAGGGAAATAAGCATGCGTCGGGTAATTTTCCGTAGCATTTGGAATTTTGAGGACGTACGGTGCATTCCTCTAGTATTAACAGGGCGTTTCGATTGTTTTAACGGCAAGGCGTCATCGGAAGACCGAGGGGGCACTTCATGGTGCTCATCATGACGCATACATCATGGTAGAATCGAATCGTTTGACGGTTGGTCATGCAAATAATGGTGTCTATTGGGTTTCCCGAAAGTCATTTACGTTGCCTATAAAGGTGGGTTGAGGCATTCGTTTCTCATTACTTCATTATTCATGTGAGAGTGATTCTGAGGAAGCTTTTTCATTCTGCTAATTCACCTTCGCCTTTCTTTTCTTGATTACGATAACCTTCATCTTTCCCACCAAATTTTGTTCTTTTCTCTTTAAACAACTCAGTAATGGCTGGTAGTTCTTCACGAGAAGTTCTTTCGATAGATTTGCCGGTCAATTCTCCGGCGGTTGAAGGACCACCTCCGGCAATGAGAGATGCTAAGCAGGCAGAGACCGGAGGAACTCCATCAGTTGGCGAGATACATCCCCGGCCCGAAGGTCCGGCAATTGACTTTACCGCCGATGGTGGAGAGGACCTGGCGGATGAAGCCCCACAAATGGGGGAGGTTGGAATGGCCCGATTACGGGAACATGGGGTCATTCCGACCCGTGCAGATGTTATCCTCGCCAGAAGTGAGGAGAGGGTTCACACCGACCATAGGGGATGTTGCGTCTTTTACGAGTATCCCTTCAGGTTGGGGTTCAAGATTTCACACCCCATATTGGTGGTGGGTTTCTGTCGTCACTACGGGGTGTACCCGAGCCACCTCACCCCTTCTCTTTATAAGTTACTGGCGATGTTCCTGAAGTATGGGGAACTGGCTATTAGGGTGGTCACGCTACAGCACGTACTTACCCTTTACGCCCCCTAGTGAGTAAGTGGCACCATGCTTCAGGCGTGCCCTCGTAGGTCACGAGACCTGACGGCGGCGCTGGATGATGAGGTTGACCCCGCCCTTTCGAGCACTTCTTTTATATCAGGACCGAGTATTTAGTGGCGTGCCCCACAAGGTTCTTGGAGGCTTGGAACCATGCAGGTGAGTTATTCTATTGCTGTAATCTTTTTTCTTCCTTCTATTGATTTATTCCCAGTGGTACGATATTTACCCGATGTGTTTCCAGATGATCTTCCGGACCTGCCGCCTAATAGAGATATCGATTTTGGCATTGATTTATTATGGGGCACTCAACCCATTTCCATTCCCCCATATCGCATGGCTCCTCCTGAGTTAAAGGAGTTGAAGGATCAGTTACAGGAGTTATTGGGTAAGGTTTTCATTCGAACCAGTGTTTCGCCTAGGGGTGCTCCTATGTTGTTTGTGAAGAAGAATGAGAGTTCTATGCGTATGTGCATTGACTATCGCCAGCTGAACAAAGTTACAGTGAAGAACCGGTATCCTTTGCCACGTATTAATGACTTATTTGATCAGCTTCAGCGTGCACAGGTATTCTCTAAGATTGATTTGCACTCCGGTTACCATCAGTTGAAGATTCGGGAGCCAAATATCTCGAAGACTACCTTCATGACTCGGTATGGTTACTACGAGTTCCTCGTTATGTCTTTCAGGCTGACCAATGCACCAGAAGCTTTTGTGCATTTGATGCACGACGTATTCAGACCATATCTTGATTCATTCGTGATTATTTTTAGTGATGATATTCTGGTATATTTTCGGAGTTGAGAATATCATGATTAGCACCTGAGGGTAGTGCTTTAGACTCTAAGGGAGATCAGATTGTATGCAAAGTTCTCCAAATGTGAGTTCAAACTGAGTTCTGTGGCATTCCTAGGCCACGTGGTGTCAAGTGAGGGCATTCGAGTGGATCCGGGGAAGGTGGAGGATGTGCAGGGTTGGACGAGGCCCTCCTCAGCTACTGAGATCGGTTTGGCGGGTTATTACCGTCGCATTGTGGAGGGGTTCTCTTCGATCGCAGCACCTATGACTAGATTGACCCAAAAGGGTGCCCATTTTCAGTGGACAGATGAGTGTGAGGCGAGCTTCCAAAAGCTCAAGACAACTTTGATATCGGCCCTAATCTTGATGTTGCCTACCGGTTCAGGGTCTTATACAGTTTATTGTGATGCCTCACGGGTTAGACTTGGAGCTGTATTGATGCAGGACGGTAGGGTGATTGCCTACGCATCCCGACAACTGAAGTTTCTGGTAGTGTGTCCACGATCTTGAGCTAGCTGCCATTGTTCACTCCTTGAAGATTTGGCGTCATTATTTGTATGGGGTTCCTTGTGAGATTTACACCGATCATCGGAGTTTGCAGCACTTGCTTAAGCAGAAGGACCTGAATATGCATCAGAGGAGATGGTTAGAGTTGCTAAAGGATTATGATATTACTATTCTTTATCACCTGAGCAAGGCCGATGTGGTTGCCGATGCCTTGAGTCGCCGGGCAGAGATTTTGGGGAGTTTGACATATCTATTAGCCTCAAAGAGACCTGTGGCGATGAATGTTCAGGCCTTGGCCTGGTAGTTCGTTAGATTGGATCTTTTAGAGCCCAGTCGAGTTCTGGCCTGTGTGGTTTCTCGGTCTTCTCTATTTGATCGCATCTGGGAGCGGCAATTTGATGACCCTTATTTGTATGATCTTCAGAACAAAGTTCATCATGGTGATGCTCGAGATGTCACCATCGGGGATGATGGGGTGATGAGGATGAATGGGCAGATTTGTGTGCCCAATGTGGATGATCTTCCAGAGTTGATTCTAGCTGAGGACCATATCTCGTGGTATTCCATCTATCCGGGTGTCGCAAAGATGTATCAGGACTTGAGGCAGCACTATTGGTGGAGGCGGATGAAGAAGGATATAGTCGACTATGTTTCTAGGTGCCTCAAATACCAGCAGGTGAAGTATGAGCACCAGCATCCGAGTGGGTCGCTAGAATAGATTGAGATCCCATAGTGGAAGTGGGAGCGCATCACCATGGACTTCGTATCTGGACTTCCACGGACTATTAGGAAGTTTGATTCTATTTGGGTCATTGTGGATCGACTGACCAAGTGCGCCCATTTCAACCTGTGTGCACTACTTATTCATCGGAGCGGTTGGTGGAGATCTATATCAGGGAGATACTCCGGTTGCATGGTATTCTAGTTTCTATCATTTCAGACAGAGGCACTCAGTTTACTTCACGATTCTGGAGAGCCGTACAGTAGGAGTTAGGTACTCGGGTGGAGTTGAGCACAGCGTTTCACACCCAGACTGATGGTCAGTCCGAGTGCACTATTCGGATTTTGGAGGATATGCTCCGTGCGTGCGTGATTCGAGTTTGGAGGGTCATGGGATCACTTCTTGCCACTGGCGTAGTTTGCTTATAACAACAGCTATCAGTCCAGCATTTAGGTGGTTCTGTATGAGGCCTTATATGGTAGGAGATGCAGATCCCCGGTGGGATTGGTTCGAGCCGGACGAGGCCAGGTTGCTAGGTACTGAGATGGTCCAGGATGCAATGGGCAAGGTCAAGGTGATTCAGGATAGACTCCGTGCAGCCCAGTCCAGACAGAAGAGTTATGCAGACAAGAAGGTTCGCGATGTGGCATTTATGGTTGGCGAGCGAGTTCTACTTCAGGTCTCGCCCATGAAGGGCGTCATGAGATTTGGAAAGAAGGGAAGTTGAGTCCGAGATTTATTGGGCCTTTCGAGATTTTGAGGCGAGTTGGGGAGGTTGCATATGAGCTTGCCTTACCTCCCATCCTAGGAGTTCATTCGATATTTCATGTTTCTATGCTCCGGAGATATCATGGTGACCCGTCGCATGTATTGGAGTTCAGTTCAGTCCAGCTGGACAAGGATCTATCTTACGTTGAGGAGCCAGTGGCCATTTTGGACAGACAAATCAGAAATTTGAGGTTAAAGAGCATCGCTTCGGTGAAGGTCCAGTGGCGGGGTCAGTCGGCCAAGGAGGTGACTTGGGAGACCGAGCAAGATATGCGCAGCCAGTACCCTAATCTCTTTGCTACCTCATGTAGGTTTTCTATGCTCATTCGAGGACGAATGAATGTTTAAGTGTATGAGGATGTAATGACTCGGCGGTCATTTTTAAAATTTATGCCTCGATCCCTCATTAACTGCTTTCCCTAAGTTCATTTCTGCTATTTTGGTTTGCGGGGATGTTCAGTTCTAGGATTTAGAGTGTTTTGGGACACTTAATCCCTAAATGAGATCTTAAGAGTTGAAAAATGGTACGTATTTGGAACAGTGTTAAGACGACCTCAGAATGGAAATCTGATGGTTATGTTAGCTCTGTTAGGTGATTTTTGGGTTGGGAGCGTGTTCGGAATGTAATTTGGAGGTTCGTAGCTCATTTAGGCTTAAAATGCCGAAGTTTGAAATTTTTGAAGTTCCGGTCCGATAGTGAATTTTTGATCCGAGGGTCGGTTTGGGATTCTGGAAGTTGCTGTAGCTTCGTCGTGTTATTTTTTATATGTGTGCAAAATTTCAGGTCATTCGGACAATTTTCGGATAGGGTTTTGATCGAAAGTGTGTTTGGTTAGAATTTGAAGTTCATAGGCTTGAATCTTTGATTAATTCGTGTTTCCAGCGTTGTTTTAGGTGGTTTAAGGATTTGAGCAAGTTTCAATGATGTTATGGGTCATGTCTATAGGTTTGGTTGAGGTCTGGGGGGCCTCGGGTGTGTTTCTGGTGCTCAACGGGGCATTTTAAAGTAATCATAGCAGAAATTGCATGTCTGATATCCTTCTACGCGTTCGCATAGAAGATATTGCGTTTGCGATGCCTTAATTTTCTTTCTCATCGCGTTCGCGTCCCCAGGTACGCGTTCGCATAGTTCATTTCTGGAAGGTGTCCAATTCCTTCTTCGGGTTCGGGTTACTTTCATCGTGTTCGTGTGGCTTCACCCCATTACTCATCGCATTCGCGTCCCCTGTGCCCACGTTCGTGTAGGTCAAAGACCCCAGGTCTTCGCGTTCGCATCTCTGCCTTCGCGATCGCGTAGGCCAAATTTTGACCCCCGTATTTTCTTCTTCGCAAACACGTGAGTTGGTCCGTGTTCGCGATGGTTTAAAGGCATGGGCAGAATATAACATTTCAAAAACGAGGATTCTACCATTTTTACAAAAACAGAAGCTAGAGAGCTCCGTTTTAGGAGATTTTTCGAGAGCTTTTCAGAGGCAAGTATTGGGTAACGATTCCTTACTCTCTTATGATTAATATCCACTAATCTAGTCTCGAATTCAACCTTTAATTTTGGAATTTGAATGAAACTTGGGGTAAAATTCTTAGACCTAATTTTTATGATTTGAGGGGGCATTTGACCTCCGATTTCAGAGATTTTTATATGGTTAGACACGTGAGAGTGCGAGACATCTAAAAATGTAAAAATATTTCTATTCCGAGATGATGGTTGGAGGGACATTGTGGTCATTTTACTGATTTTCGCACATTAGCTTTAATTTTAACAGTGTAATTAGTTACTTACGATGTTATTTATAATATGTAATTGGTTTGAATGGATTTGGGCCACTCGGAGTCGGATACTCGTGGCAAGGGCATTGTTTCTTAGTGCTTTTGTATGGGTTCAAGGTAAGTAGCTTGTCTAACCTTGTGTGGGGGACTTCTTCCCTTAGGATATCTTATGTGTTGATTTAAACGCCTTGTACGCGATGTGACGGGTGTGTACTTGTGCAAATTGTTGAAAATCCGCTTTACTTGAATTGCTCAAACTGTGTTATCTCTCTTATTTGACTGTATTAAATGCAAGATTTATCCTGTGTTAGTTAGAGGAGTATGACTAGATAGAATTAACTGTCTAAATGCTTAATTGCCTTAATTGAAATTACGTAGAACATGTTGGGATAGAACTTAATTGTTAATTGTAGTTGTATATTCCATTCTCCGAGTATTTTTCTTGTTTTTATTGAGTTGTGTATTGTGGACTGCGGGTTTAATTTCCGGAGATCCCTGTTATTGAGATGAGTGGACTACGAGTTCAATTTCCGGGAGATCCTTGTTACTGAGATGAGCGGACTGCGGGTTCAATTTTCGAAGATCCCCGTTATTTAGATGAGTGGACTACTGGTTCAATTCCCAGAGATCCCTGTTTTTGAGATGTGTAGACTGTGGGTTCAATTCCTAGAGATCCGTGTTACTGAGATGAGTGGACTGCGGGTTCAATTTCCGGGAGATCCACGGCAGCTGAGGGACACTTTGTTATGTTATTTTTCCTTGTTAATATTAATTGCGAGTGACTTGTAGTTTCTATTCTGTTTCTTTGCTGTCATTTCAGATTATTTACTGTTTTACATTGTTCGCTACTGTTATTTTATTATTCTCGATAGGGCCCTCAACTTCCTCGTCACTACTCCATCAAGGTTAGGCTTGGTACGTACCGAGTACCGTCGTAGTATATTCATGCTACTTCTTCTGCACACTTTTGTTGTGCAGATCCTGGCACTTTTGATCGAGCGCATTATTGGTGATTGCAAAGCTACTTTGGGAGACTTGAAGTATGCATCTGCTGCAGCCGCAGATCCAAAGAGTCTCCTTTCACTCTTCCTTATAGATAGTAGTTCATTTCATTTTTGCTCGGTTTTATAGATATTTATGGATGATAGAGCCATAACTTGCCCGTGAGTTTCCGGGTCTTGCAGGTTGTATTTTAGTATTTGAGAAGAAGTGTATGTGCCAGGCGGCACTTATTATATTTTTCCTATGTTATTCCGCATTTGTTTTGTTGTTTCGTAAAGGTTGTTAATTTCCGCAATTGTGTTAGGCTTACCTAGTCGCGAAGACTGGGTTCCGTCATGACAGGTTCACGATCGGTGAACTAGCGTCATGACACAAGGGTATAATATTTTTTTGGTGAAGAATATTAGTTTTGAATCATTAGAATATGTGAAAGATTCATTTTTTTTCAAACTCAACAAGAGATAAATTAGTTTCTAATTGATAGTTTCTATAGCGATTTTTAAATGTAACAAAGAGCATAGATAATAAAAGAATTGGTATGACATGATTTTTTTTAAAAATGTAAATAAATTATTTCAAAAAAAAACTCTTTACTTTTTTTTTAATTCAAATACAATAAAAAGATAAGATATTTTTGAACACCAGTACAGAGTTTTAAAATTATTATAATAGAATTTATATCATGGGTAGACTCAAAAAATCGAAATCTTATGAAATATTTACATAATATCCGGGCATATTTATTGTTTACTTTTTTATAGCTAATATAAATAGATGATCTGTTGACAACATATGATTATACATATATTGTATATGAATTAATATATAAATTACTCATCATTTTAACTTTTTAATTTAAATGGTCGGGTGAGCACCTATTTAGGCTGATTAGATAAAGCCAAAAGAAAAATATGAAATAATTTCAACCAAAGACTAAAAATATAATTAAAGTTCATATGTAAATAATTTTATTAAAACTCGTCCTTTTTTGTAACAAAAGAAATAATGACATAGAAAATAAGATAAAAGAAAATAAATATTAAAAAAATGTTAGAAAGATCTAAAAACGAGAAATAGAAGATGACAATAAATTTCTTCTTATGTTTCATCTTTCTTGAGTATAAAAAAATTAAAGTTAATCTCATCGATTTCAAATATTTTTTTCAACTTAAATATATAGATTATAAGATAAGGATATCTTAGAATATTTTTTTTTATATTATGTGTCCTTTTAAAAAATACTACTACTAACAAACTGATATGATATTCAAATTTGAATCGGATTGCAATTTGAGTTGTTTGTATTGAGGTTAAGCCAAGTATGGTATCAAAAAATAAACTACTTGACAATTTTAAGACAATATATACAATATTTTATAATAATAATCAACTAATTTAACATTTAATGATTCAAAGAACAATTTTTTATATATATATATAGGGTATTAAAAATTCAAATTCCGGGGCTAGAGATATCGTAAACTTAAAGTGGAGTCATACAATAAATTCCGCCAAATAATTATTTAAATTTTAGATAGCCGGTTAAAGTAAATTTTAAATTACGGCTAATATCCTCACTTACGTCATTATATATATATATATATATATATATATATATATATATATATATATATATATATATATATATATATATATATATATATATATATATATATATATATATATATATATATATATATATATATATATATATATAAATTAAAATTTCAAATAGAAATATTTTTTGAAAGATAAAATCATACCAAATAAGAGTTCAAGTCATAGTATAAGAATCACGCCATAATCAAAGAATCGTTTATATCGTGTCAATCTTTGTACTTTGTCATAAATATGAGTTATTATTTCACTTTGTGCTATTTTTAGGTTCCAATGACACCTATGAGAATAGCGCAAAACTGAAATTATCATTGCAAGAATTGAGAAAATATTAATCTTTTTTCATGTAGTATTTTTTAATTAATATCTTACGATTATCTATAATTATTTAGAAGGTTTAAATGTTAAGGTTATTTACATATAATTCAAATAACTTAGATATTTAATATGTTTAATGTCATATCAATATGGAGTAAAAGAAATTCACTAGCTAACGAAATTTTTATATTTTTAGATAGCTAAACTGAGTTTTGAATTAAGAATAATATTTTTAATTAAATTATTATAAACATAACTATTTTTGAAAAAAAAATATTTTAGAAGCTGAAATTTTAAGAAAGAATATTTTTAAGAGATATCAACACAGTCTTATCCAAAGAGTCATTTATTGTCTCAACATTTGATTGTTTTGTCATAAATATGAGTTATTATTTTGATTTCTGACTATTTGTAGGATCAATGACACCAACAAGAATGATATCAAAAAAGAAAAGCAGAAGAAATGGTTAAACTGTTTTTATGTAGTTAATATTCAAAGATTATCTATATTTACCGAGAAAGTATAAAATTTAAGATTATTTACAGACAATTCAATTTACTTAAATATTTGACATGATTAGCGTCCGCGCATCCACACAGGTACTAATACTAGTATTCTTACCCCATATCACTTGGTTGCAATGCACGAAAAATGAAGAGTAGAAGTCCACCATTGAAGGTCATTTAAAGCTTTGCTTTCGAAAATAAATTTTTTTGAGTTTGTTAGCTTTTTGGCTTGGATGTTGTTTCAATTGATTGAAAATATCGAAAGGAGTTCAAATTTTAAATTTGAAGTGGTTTAGAGAAGATTTGAATTGAATTTTAGAAAAGACGCAAGGAAGAAGACGCGGTCAGTTTTTTGTATAATTATGTATAACTGTATAATAGTGTATAAATACATAGTATACATTATTATACACTTTTATACACATATTTACAAGCGTATGTAGACGAACTTCTTTCACCATTTTCAGTTGCAATTCTTGTTCAAAATCAATCCAAATCTCCATTAAATGACTTCAAATTTTATATATACCTTCCTTGTACTATTTGTAACAAGTATAAGTAACACCCACTCCAAATGTATCACAAAATCAAATTCGAAATTTAAACCCACATGTTTAAACTTGTTAAAAATTTGATTTTCACCATTGAATTTAGTTTGTTGAACTAATATTTGAATCACAGTTACCGATTCGAAAATAACTTAAAAGCTTGACCAATCATTTGTAAAAATTAAATAGTAATTTCTTGAATATGTTGGAGTTGGATGTTGAATCCTAGCCAATAATTTTAGATTACTTGGTTGTAAATAGAAATATGAGCTATAAAATTAAAAAATAGGGAACTCAGTTATTCTTATTAAAAATTTTTCCCATAAATCATTAGTTTTTCAGATTGAACAAATAAAAATAGCTATTTATGTTTAGTATAATGGATAATTAAACTTGGATTTGAGTATTACTTAAAATTTCAATAAAGCAGATTACTTGAAGTACTTTATAAGGAAAACGAAAAGAAAAAAGGAAGATATAGAACCTCATAGCACCTTTATTTCCTATCACCGCGGCAAAAGAAAACTCATTTACGAGGAATTAATGAATAGTTCGGCATTTATTGACTATCATTTTCATCAAGCTCATTTATAAGAATAAATGTTCCCTTCGGTTCACAATAAGTATCTAATTTATTTTTAGCACGTTCATTAAGCAAATATTAAATTCTATATGAAATACCTACTATGACTAAATTATCTCTAATTGAATATTTAATGTGAGGAGTAAGAAAACATTTTAAGGATATGTACATAGGGCTTATTTTATAAAAACAAAATTGAATTTTTTCTTGATTATATAACTAGACACTTATTTTGAACCAAAATAAAAAAGTAAATTGAACACTTATTGTGAACCGTAAAAAAATGAACTCAAAATAATGAAGAATATGAAGTTAAAAAATCTAGAGGACGGTACGATATATATATATATATATATATATATATATATATATATATATATATATATATATATATATATATATATATATATATATATATATATATATGTGTGTGTGTGTGTGTGTGTGTGTGTGTGTGTGTGTGTGTGTGTGTGTGTGTAAGGTGTGTTTATACATTCATATACACTATTATACAATATTACACATAATTATACAAAAAATTGACTTCGTCTTCTTCCTTGCATGTTTGGCCAAATGAATTTATTTTGCTGGCCCATTTTTCATAATTAATTAATATAAAATATAGTAGTTTTTTTAGAGTAATAACGTGCTAATAATCATTTGTCATGGCGGCATATTCGCTTGCGTAGTGCTATTATGGCAAAATTAATAAATCTCGTCTCGTCTCGATCACGCATTCGCTTATGTCATGTGATTTATGACAATGCAATATCATTCAAGTCTTTATTTACTAATTCTAGTAATCAAGCAATAAACACGGATATAGGTAAAACATAGAGATCCATTAAAATACAGCATGTGCAAAATTAATTCAAGTCAAGTTTAAGTCATAAAGCGACGGTGCTCGAATCACAAGACTCGAAAAGTACCTTACACCTTCTTCCCGGTCAACATAATTTCTTACCCCGACATAAATTTTGCAGATCAATAATAAAAGAGTCAATCTTCCTTTGAATAGGGATTCAAATAAATGGTGACTTGGAACACCTAAAAATTAATTCCAAGTGGCGACTCTGGACTATAAAATGATCCTTATTTCAAAATTATCACTTTAGTTGAAAAACCCTTTAACCCACGGTAATTCATAACATACATCATATATTTCGTGGGTAGAAAAAGGGTGTGACAATAGCCCATAGTACTTCATGCTTCCAGTTCCACATTTCTCTTTTTATGCTTTGCCAAGCTAGGAGCTTTGACCATACATGTTTAGCATGCATGCACTCAAATATTAGATGGTCGATATCTTCATTTTCTTGTTTGCACAATACACCATCCATATCCTCTAGATTAGCCCAACATGCTATCCTCTTCTTAGTTTGTTGTCTTCTGTGAAGAGCCAAGAATAAGATGAAAGTTCATTTAAGTTAGCCATTGTTGTTGCATACCATTCTTCTCCAAGGAACTTTTTGAAATTCCCCATGATAGGCTCCATATATATCCTTTATTGAGTATTTGGTCATAGCAGCTACATCTGTTTCATGGAGACCTATTTTTTTAAACATGCTTTTTTTGCTTTAAGAATCTTCTGTACCACGCATGGGCTTGGGTAGTCTTAATCTCCCATACTTTTCCTGCCTTGGTATAGACGTATAGTAAGCATGGATCCTTTACCCATAGGCAATCTTTCTTTCTGTATATGTTTCATAGTAATTTACCAATAGCAGCCTAGTTTGTCTAAAATATTTGGACCCCCACTGCTTTAGGAAGGCATAATCTATCCCAAGCAATCAGTGCTTGCTTGCTAAGATCACTACCTCCAGTCTACAAAAAACTTCTGCAAGTGGCTTCTATCATCTGAATAACTTTTTTTGGCAGCACAAAAACTTGTGACCAGTATACTTGAATAGAGTACAATTCAGATTTCACAAGTTGAATTTTTCCAGCATATGATTAAGTATCTAGTGGTCCATGATTTTATTTTGGCGAGTATCTTGTCTACTAGAGGTTTGTATTGAATAACAGACAATCTTTTTTTTTTATTCAGGAGAATGCCTAGCTACCTAAAAGGTAGATTACCCTTACCAAATTGGGCAACCTGAAGGATTAGTTGTTGGATCTCCCGAGGGACACCGGCAAAGTACACTGAGCTTTTCTCATTATTGGCACTCAATTCAGACACTTGTGAGAACTTTTGGAAGCACCGGACCAGCATAGTGATAGACACTAGTTTTCCTTTGCAGAAAAATAAGAGATCTACGGTGAAGTTTGAATTTTTTATCTTCACTGATACTCTTCAAACTTCTGCTAAGGTATTTCATGGCAAGCACAAAAAGAAATGGGGAAAGAACGTCCCCTTGCCTTAGACTTTTCTTAGCTGGAAAATATGGTAGTGTCTCTCCATTGAGTAAAACTGAATATGATACAGTAGAGCTGCAATATATAATCTATCTGATAAACTTTGCTGGGAACTGAAAGCATTGTAGGACTTGCTCAACATATGACCATTCTATTGAGTCATGCCTTTCTCATATCTATTTTTAGCATACATCTAGGAGTCATAACTTTCCTGCCATAACCCTTCACAAATTCATGGCTCAAGATGATATTGTCTGTAATTAATCTTCCTGGAACACAAAGCATAATATTCATTAAAGGAAAAGGTGTTTTCTATTAAAATTTTATCATTCTTAAAAGTCAAACTAAATTTTGATAAAAAATAATGAATTTCATCGATTCCACAATACTCTGTGATGATAATTTCCCATTTCGATGGGTCAATATTCAGCTAATTGATACTCCCTCTTGTCCAAGTTTATTTGTTTACTATATATTAACTTGACACACTTCTTAATAATAACTAATATAATAATTTTACTATATCACTCCTAATTATTATTATTAAAAAATTAACTTTAACTATTATAAATCTAGAATATTGGTAAACAATAAGGGTAAAATAGGTATAAAATAATATATTATTCATTAGTTTTTTAAATTGAACAAATAAAAATAAATATTTATTTTTAATATACTGGATAATTAAACTTGGACGTGAGTATTACTTAAAATTTCAATAAAGTAGATCACATGAAGTACTTTACAAGGAAAACGAAAAGAAAAAGGAAGATATAGAACATCATAGCACCTTTATTTCCTATCATTGCGGCAAAAGAAAACTCATTTACGAGGATTTAATGAATGGTTTGGCATTTATTAACTATCATTTTCCTCAAGTTCATTTATGAGTATAACTATATTTTATTTGGTGCCGATATACCTTCAGATCTCTATGTAATAATATCGCTATATTAATCATTTACTATAAAATTGAAGTTTTTTCGGAATCGATTATTGTGTTTTGTTATAATATATCTTCTCTATAACAACACTTTATTATAGTAGTCAAATAATATCAAAATAAACGAGGCTATTATAAAAGAATTTGACTCTATTTTGAAACTTAAAAAACTTGAATTTAGGTTTGAATTCTATTCTCACAACTTAGCTAGCGTTTGACCATAGATCTCTCAAATTTATTTTGAAATAACTGATTTGGTGAAGTTTAGTTGGAGATCGAACATATATTTTCAAATCATATTTTTTAACTTTATTGTAGGAAAACATATATATATAATTTTTAAGTTTTGGATTTTGGCTCAAACTCAATTGGGATTTAAAATTTTGGGATTTGAAATTTGGCCAAAATATGGCAAATATTTATTGTAAACTTGAGTTTTCAAAATAAATTTCAAATTTGTTTTGCAAAACTTATTGTCAAACGGGCCTTAAATTCTGAGATATTTGATTAAGAATGAATTCTCAATTTGACAACTAATAGTACAGTAGTACTACAGTAATTTCAAACTTAAAAAGGTCAAATAATCTCAATACTGCTACAATTATTTCAAACTACTACTACATTACGCATCAGTTGTTGTACCTTTTTCTACATTATTTGTACAGTCCATAACCAAATAAAATTAAATTTCACCGTAGATTCAGATTAGGAAGAGCAAGGGACCTAGAGATTCCCTGATTGGAAGAAAAGCTTACCCCCCCCTCTCCCCACCCCCAAACCCCCCCGAAAGAAAAAATAACTTCATACATTAAAGTCCACAAATTCTCAAAACCTGAAAAAAGCAATTTGATTTTTCAATTCGATGTCTGATAGCTGCAACTCACGGCACTTCTCATGGCTGATGAAATCTTGCTTCCCCAACCCCCAACATCCACCACCCCACCATCCTACTCCCACCACCACCACCACCACCATTTCCTCCACTACCATTTCTGAACTCCCAGATGACCTCCTCCTTGAATGTCTCTCACGGGTCCCACATTCTTCCCTCCGTTCTTTACCTTTAGTCTGCTCTCGTTGGTCCCACCTTCTCGATTCCCCGTCTTTTCATCTTCTCCGTCACCGTAATAACCTTATACGCCTCACCCTCTTCGCCGTTTCAGTTTCTGATTCCACTCTTTTTACTGCTAGTTACAGATTGGAAAATGACTGTTCTTGGAAGATTTGCTCTTTTCAAGATGGGTCTTTTTATTCTCTGTTCTCGCATTCTCGTTTGTCGGCGATTGGCCGAAGAATTTACGTCATTGGTAGGACGGCGATGCTCCGGTGTGATACCTGGACGGGTACTGTGGTTGTTAGAGAAGGGCCACTTTTCCAGAGGAAGAAGTTTGCTGCAGCGGTTGTGGGCGGGAAAATCTACGTCGCCGGAGGTAGCGCGAGGTCTGCAGTGGTGGAGGAGTACGATCCGGCGAACGACGCGTGGAGCGTGGTCGCGAACGCTCCGAGGAAGCGGTACGGATGTGTCGGCGCGTCTGTCGACGGCGTGTTTTATATCGTCGGGGGTCTCAAAATCGGCGGCACATCAGGGAATGACGGGGTGGTTGCGCGTGGGGCAGACGCAGCGCATGTTTACGCGAGCTCTATGGACTTGTACGATGTGGCTAACGGTGTTTGGTTGAGGAGCCGTGCCGTCCCCGGAGGCGGCTGCGTGGTGGCGGCGTGCGCGGCAGCTGGTCAAATCTATATACTTTCAAGCCATGCAGTGGAGCTTTCATTTTGGAAGTTTAATGGGTCACGTAAAAGCAACGAGTTTGGTGGATGGTGTAGGATAAAATCGCCACCACTACCGGCGCAGGTTAGACTAGACAGTACGGTGAGGTTCAGCTGCGTGGGGATAGGAGATAAGGTGGTGCTAATACAAGTGAATGGTTGCATAGACGACTTGCTGAGGCGGAGTGGGAGGGTAGAAAGAGGGATGAAGGAGGGGTTGGTGTTGGTCTACGACTGTGCCGCCGGCGAATGGAGCCGTGTGGCCGATTTACCGGAGGTCATTCGCCGAGCCGCCTGCGTCTGTGTTGAGTGCTAACTTACGCCGTCTGATCTTGTATCGTAGAAGAAAGTACTTGTAATTCATAACATTGATAACATATCTCTGCATTCTTTCTTCCCCATTGGTAAAAGAAGAAACTTTTGGTAATCACTATCTTCAGTAAGTTGATCCTACATGTTATTTTCAAATATTTGTTAAAAGTTGCTTATAAAGATTTTACAAATAGATATAATTTATTGTTTATGTTTAGGTCAATTTGTGATGTTTGCTTAGAAAATGGGGCTTTTATATGTACAGATTATATGCACAGATTATAACAAATTGATTGTAATAGGGAGTGTTAAATTGTTCAATATTATACTTGTATTGACCTCTAAAATGATTACAAGTCGCCATTAGAGAAACTAGAACTTAGAGCAAAAATTTCAGCCTTACCCATACCCAACCTCTATGTGTCGGCCGAGCATCATTTACGTTCCGTGTTTTGATTTAGAGGATATTTGCATTGGTTTAAAAGCGTGAAAATAGAGAATGAGTTAGCCAATTGTTTTTGAAAAATTGACCCATTGTTCGCCATGGGATTGGTGATCAAAACTAATGTAAAGAAGAATGTAGTAGGAGAAGATGAGAGAACGAAGAGAACCAACTCGCTTTATTTCCACCAAAAATTAAGTTCTGTACAACCTACAACAGACTAACTAACTTTAACACTAACCGTCTTTCACTAACTCCTAACTAACTAACTCTAGTTAATTAATATTACACTTAAATTTAATTATAGTTAGCTATCAGCTTGTCACTTAGCTGCTAGCCAACACTCCCCCTCAAGCCTCAAGCTGATTATTCAAATAAGTTCTTCATCCCATTTTGTTCAGCAAATATTTATGTTGAGCTTTTCCCAAGCCCTTTGTGTGTAAGTCTGCTAGTTGATCTTCTATATTCACATATTCAGTTTTCAGAAGTCCTTGACTTAGTTTTTCCCTCACAAAATGACAATCTATGTCAATATGTTTTGTTCTCATGAAATATTGAATTGACAGCAATTTGAATTGCTGCTTTGCTATCACATATTAGAATAATAGGCAGCTCAATCTTGACACCTAGTTCACTAAAAAGACCTGTTAACCATGTAACTTCTGCTGCATACGATGCCATGCTTTTAAATTCTGCTTCTACCGAACTTCTAGAAACAATACTTTGCTTCTTAGACTTCCAGGATATTAATGCATTGCCAAACTTAACTAAGTACCTTATAACTGATCTCTTTGTCTGTATGCATGCCCCCCAATCTGAGTCACAATAAGCAATCAACTTACTCGATGATTCTGCAGCATCAGCAGTCCCAAACCTGGTGCCTCCTTTATATACCTTATCACTCTCAATGTTGCTTCCATGCGAGAATTCTTAGGAAAATGCATGAACTGCCTAAGGACCTGAACTACAAAAGCAGTATCTGGCCTGGTTATAGTCAACAGTCTTCTTACCAATATTTGGTAAACACCAAGATTCTTGAGAGCTTCATCCAAGTGAGCACTACTGGTATTGAAGCAACTGTCATATTCTATGGATGTTAACTTCTGATTCAGCTTTAATAGTGTTCCAACTAGCTTTGCACCACTTAGACCTGACTTAGATATTAACTCTAGAGCATACTTCCTCTGACACATGAGAATTCCTTGTTTAGACCTTGCAAACTCAATGCCTAGGAAAAATTTCAGCTCTTTTAAATCCTTTATCTTGAACCTTTACTTGAGATATATCCTAGTGTCACACAACAAATGTTGGTTGTTCCCAGTGATTAAAGGATCATCTACATACACAGTATGATTACTATGTCACTTCCAGCTTTCTTTGTGAACAATAAATATTCATAATGACTTTGTTGAAACCCCATACGGAGTAAAGCTTCATCCAACTTCATATTCCATTGTCTTGGGGCCTGTTTAATTCCATAAAGGGGTTTACGGAGTTTGCAGACCTTCTTGTGAGTCTCCCTCTATCTAGCAAACCCCTCAAGTATATGTATATAAACCTCTTCAATGAGATCTCCATTAAGGAAAGCATTATGAACATCCATCTGAAAGATCAACCACTATTTAGAAGCAGCCAATGCAATAATAGATCTAACAGTAACTATCTTAGCCACATGAAAAAAGGTTTTACCATAATCCAAACCTTTCTTTTGACTGTACCTTTTAGCAACCAATTGAGCTTTGAACCTTTCTACCTTCTCATATGCTTTATACTTAATTTTGTAAACCCACCTACAGCCAATAGGTGTCTTTCCAGGTGGACGATCTACAATGCTCCAGGTATGATTGTACTCCAGTACATCAATCTCCAACTGCATAGCTTTCACCCATCTAGGATCAGTAGCAGCCTCTTTAAAAGTAGTTGGTTGTAAGAGAGCCGAGTAATCTGTGAGAGCTTGTCTGAGAGTTGGAGAGATGTGAGAGTAGTCTACATAGGAGGAAATAGGATAAGTACATTTTGAGCCTTTGGAGATGGCGGCATAATCTTGCAGCCATACAAGTGGCTTGCTCGGTCTAGAGGATCTCCTGCATCTTCAAGAGACTCAGCGGGATATGATTGAATTGCAGATGTTTCAGCACAAGAATCATCCTAATAATCACTTACTGTGGGAATGATAGGTTCAGAAGCAGTTGTGTATAAGGGAATGAAGGAATTTTTGCAGAAGACTCTAGTGATATATGACCTGCAGCAGGTTCAATTAAGTCTTCTACTGTAGGTGCTGAAGAGGAGATAGGAGTTGCAACATTCAACTCAGGAGATAACAGGTTTAGGACACGGAAAACCAAAGTTCCTGAATCTCTAACATGCTTGAAAGGAAACATAGTTTCATGGAACATGATATTTCTATTGACCATAAAGGTTTTGGAATGCAAGTTATACAATATATACCCCTTTTTAGTAGAAGAGTAACCTAAGAGCACAACAGGTACTGCTTTAGGTGAAAACTTGTCCAAAACTTTAGGAGTTGTTGCATAACACAAACAACCAAATACTTTGAGATGAAATAAATAAGGTGGATGCAAATACAACTTCTCAAAATGTGATTTGTATCCAATTACCTTAGAAGGTAATCTAGTGAGTAAATACACTACTGTAGTAACACCATTCTCCCCCAAAATCTTAGAGGCACAACTGCTTGAAATTTGAGGGATCTAGCCATTTCCAAAATAGTTCTATGTTTTCTTTCTGCCACCCCGTTCTGCTGGGGTGTGTAAACACATGTGCTCTTATGGACAATGCCAAGACTAGACAATAACTACCTGAACTTAGTACTAAAAAATTCACTTTCATTACCAGTCCTTAGAATTTTAACATTAATTGAGAACACATTATTTGATTGAGTAAGAAAATCGCTGAGAACTACAATTGCTTCTGACTTAGAATGTAAGAGGAAAATCCAAGTAAATTTGTTGTAATCATGAATTATGGTGACAAAGTACCTTTTACTATCATGTGTAGGTACTCTATATGGTCCCAAAATATCACAGCGAACTAATTCAAAAAACAGACATTGTTGTAGTATTACTCAACTGAAAAGACATCTTGGTTTGTTTAGCAACAGGACATACAGTGCATGGCTGGTTAGAGTTACTTATTGTCTGCTTACTCAATCTCTCTATCTTCTTTATTATGCCTATAGGAGCATGTCCTAATCTTTTATGCCATAAACCGTAAATGCTAGAAACAGATACACTAGAAGAAGTAATGGAAATAGAAAAAAAGTGGAAACATCATTTGCTGTGTTGAAATACTTATTTGTTGCCTGATATGAGGCTGATATAGAAGTACTCCCTCGCAATATGTATAATCCATGCTCCTTTCTACCAATCTCCTTCACCTAACCACTGAAGAGGCCCTGAAAAATACATAAATAAGGGAAGAAGCCAACCATACATTTTAGTTCCTTAATGAGTTTTGAAACTGCGAGCAGGTTGAACTTAAAGTGAGAAATGTAGAGAATATTAAAGATTTCTTGATTACTTAATACATAAGTATTTCCTGTGTGTGATACTGATACACATTTCTAGTAGGTAAATGTACTTTGTTTTCTTCTGTGTTTGGAAGTGCCATATGATTGTGCAACATGTCTAGGCTTGAAGTCATATGATTTGATGGCCAATGTCAGCAATTCACTTGTCATTAACACAATGAGACATAAAAGCATTCACTTTGCTCAGAATACCTCCAACAACTAATTTGCTTGATGAGTCTAATCCTTCTATGCTTCCTTTGGACAACAAATGAACAATTTACTGATACTGTTCGAGAGTAAAGATAGGAGCATGATATGGCATTTGCTGGAAGAAAGTAGGTTAATTAGCTGGTTGAGGAACATCTAAATTAGAGTGACTTCATCCTCTGCCTTGTTGAGTCACACTAGACGCTAAATTGCTCCCATAATATATTTGTCTCTATAGTTCACCTCTGCACCACACACTTGATTTGCATACTATCCAATATTGGTTCCTTTCTTCTTGGATTTGAAATCCAGAGGATATCCAACTAGCTTATAGCAATTTTCCTTTGTATGTCCCTTGTAGTGGCAATATTCATACTGAACTTGACTTCTCTTTGGTTTGTAGTTTCAAATATTATTTGTGTTCTTGCTGATATACATAGCTACATTCTCATAGGCTTCAAAAACTTGAGTTATTTGTGTCATAAAGCAAGGTTTCTTTGGCTTTCCTAATCAACTAACATAGAATAGGCCTTATTTATATTAGGCAAAGGGGACAACATCGGGATCTTGATGGCGCCTACTCGTGGTAGCTAGGCAAGCCTCTTTATTCACACTATCCTGTTTTTAGCAATACTTCATACTCAATTTAACAACCAAAATCATAATCTTAATTAAACAAGTGCGGAAGACTTTATAAAAATAGAAATAAGTAGTTTCAAGGTAATTGATACTGAAATCCTCTACCCAAGACGTGGAGTCACCAACTCACGAACTACTACTGAATACTACACATAAAAGTCTGAAAGAAATATAACATAATCTGTTTGTCTCGGAACAAGGAGACTACAACTAATGACATAAATAAAAGGAAGAGACGCCGGGCCTGCGGACGCCTGCAAGCTACCTCGGTCTCAAATATGATCAACTTCCACGCGAAAGATCTACTGCTGCTGCTCCTGATCGAAACCTGGACCTGTGCAAAAACGCACAGAAGTGCAGTATCAGCACAACCGACCCCATGTGTTGGTAAGTGCCTGGCCTATCCCGGCGAAGTAGTGACAAGCCTAGGACCAAACACCCACATAAACCTGTGCAGTTCTATATATATGTATACCACAAAATAACGAGAAATAACCAAGTAATAACACAATAAGGAATATCTCAAAAGAACTCAACAATTAACAACAGTTAATAAGTTCACAAGGAAAACAAAGTATAATGGAAACACAAGTAATATCAAGTCAAGGAATGGCAAGTAGTTGCACGGCATCACCCTTCGTGCTTTTACTCTCATCCTCACCAAATAAGCAAATAAAGTGCACGGCATCACCCTTCGTGCTTTTACTCTCATCCTCACATCCATGGTACGGCATGATCCTTCGTGCATAATCAATAAAACATGGCACGGCATTAACCTTCGTGCATAATCAATAACAAGGCACGACATTAACCTTCGTGCATAATCAATAACAAGGCACGACATTTACCTTCGTGCATAAACAATAAATCAAGGCACGACATCACCCTTCGTGCATTATCACTCTTCCTCACCCAAATAACAATCACAGTTAAGGCAAAAAAAAACAACAAATCATGAACCATCCCGGTAAGGGACACAATAATCATTACAACAAAGTCCCGGCAAGGGAGAACAATAGCAATTCTACAACACGGCAAGGGTTCAACAATTTATCTTCAAATATGTCTCACAACACGTATCAACAATGACTCACGGTCATGCTAGACGCCAGTGTATGGATGCTCGTCACCATAGCCCATACACCGCACTCGATCACGTAGCACATAGCACATAATCCTATTCCCTCAAGCTAGGATAGAACAAACACTTACCTCGAATGTTTATGAACAATTCAATCTGTGGCAATGCCTTTTCCTTTAAAATTTGGCTCCAATCCAATCGTATCTATACACAATTGATTTAATATCATCAATACTACTCAACAAACTAATTCATAAGGCCAATTACAACTTTTACAACATTCTGCCCGGAATAGTGAATTTCGACCCCGGGCCCACATGGTCGAAACTCGGGGTTCGGACCAAAATCCGGTTACCCATCCCCCCACGAGTTCAAGTATATGATTTGTTTCAAAATCGGACCTCAATTCGAGGTCCAATTACCCAATTCACGAAAAACCCTATATTCTACCAAAAACAAGAAATTGTACCGTGAAAACCTTTGATTTCTATTGAAAAACATGTTTAATGTTGTTAGGAATTGAAAGAATTAAGTAAAAAGTGACTTACAATTGCTTTGAAGAAGAGGGAGTTCGTGAAAAATCGCCAATGTGTGTTTTTGGGTTGTGAAATGTGAAAATGAAGCTGGAAATCGTGATTTACAGGTCTCTGTGTTCGCATTTGCGAATATGGGTTCGCAATTGCGAACCCCGACCAATTTCTGGAGTTTGAAAAATAAGCTAAGGATGGGAAGTTCGCATTTGCGAACTTTTGTTCGCATTTGCGAAGCCAAGGCAAATGCCAAGGGAAGTTCGCATTTGCGAACATGTGTTCGCATTTGCGAACATGGCTGGATCACTGGGGTTGTCGCAATTGCGACCATAAGTTCGCATTTGCGAACTTGGGTTGATTACTGTCGACTTCGCAATTGCGAAGTCTTGTTCGCATTTGCGAACCAATGCCCAACCCTGCCCACTTCGCATTTGCGAACAAGGGCCAGCCTGGGACCTCTCGCAATTGCGAGAAAATGCTTCGCAATCGCGAAGCCAACAGCTAGGTGAAAACCCAGCAGTGCAAAAATTTAGAAATTGATCCAACGTCCTATCAAATCTTTACCCGAGCCCCCCGGGCTCCAAACCAAACATGTACACAACATCAAAAACACATTACGAACTTGTTCGTGCTATCACATCGCCAATATCACATCGTTTTCATCAAATCAAGCCTCAAGTTCATGATTTTCATACTTTTGGTTTTGAAAACTTTCAAACTTGGAACTCAAGGTCCAAAACATATCAAACGACATCCAAATGTCACCAAACTTTGCAGAAAGCACATATATGATATTTAAGACTTGTACCGGGCGTCGGAACCAAAATACGAGCCCGATACCAAGGTCAATTAATTCATTTTCTTTTAATAATTACATCAAAAACAATTTCACAAAAAAATTCATAACTTGGGCTCTAGGCCTCAGGAATTCGACTCCGGACGCATGTCCAAGTCCCATATATTCCTACGGACCTTCCGGGACCATCCAATCTCGGGTCCGGGTCCGTTTACCAAAAATGTTGACCGAAGTCAACTATATCAACATTAATATCATTTTTCTCGAAATTTCTCTTCCGGCTGATATACATAACTACATTCTCCTAGGCTTCAAAAACTTGAGTTATTTGTGTCATAAAGCAAGGTTTCTTTGGCTTTCCTAATCAACTAACATAGAATAGGCCTTATTTATACTAGGCAAAGGGGACATCATCGTGATTTGGCTGCTTGACTGAGAATAAGACTCATTTAAGCCAGTAAGAAACTGAAGAAGCCTTTGATATTCAAAGTGTTGAGCATACTTCTTTGACTCAAGACAGAGACAACTAGGACATAGCTTAAGAGCATCAAACTCATGCCAAAGCTCTCTTGGTTTGGAGAAATAGTCAGTTACAAGCATAACTCCTTGAGTCAAAGTATGAACCTCCCTGTGTAGGTACAGAATTCTGGAATCATCTAATTTATCAAATCTTTGTTTTAAGTCTTCCCAAACTTTATGAGCACTAGATGCATATAGGACACTACTCAGCAAAGCCCGGTCTCACTGCATTCATTATCCATGACAAAACAATAACATTCACTTTCTCCCAAAGATTATGGAGTTTTGGCTTAAACCTAGATTTAGGAAGCCTACCATCGATAAATCTTAATTTAATCTTATCCAACAAGCTAATTCTTATTGCGCAACTCCACAAAACATAGTTATAAGATCCAGTAAATTGAAGAGAAATCAGAGAACTACCTGGTGTGTTGGTTGGCTATAGATACAGAGGACGATTATAATTAATGGTAGGGAATGAGGTACTAGTCATGAAATTTTCATTCGTTGAGGTCGTGGCAGTGTGAGTTAGAGTAATATTGTTGATTTGATAATCTTCAAACACCATTGTTGACCGGGATTTGGTTTCACAGAACACAATTTACAAAACCTATCTTCGATTAAGAGTTACTTTGAGAGAATTCGACATCTCAAATTGCAGAATTGAAGCAACCTAGATGAAGAAACTCATTCGCAAACTTGCTTAGTTTCAAACTAATGGCTATGATACCATGTTAACAACCATGGGAATGGTAATCAAAGCTAATGTGAAAAAGGATCTATAAGGATAAAATGAGAGAAGAAGAGAACCAACTCACTTCATTTCCAAAAACTAAGTTGTGTCCAACCTATAATAGTACTTAACAAACTAACTAACTTTAAAACTAATCGACTTTCACTAACACCTAACTAACTCCAGTTAATAATACACTTAAGTTTAACTATAGTTAGCTATCAACTTGTAACTTAGCTAGTAGCCAATATATATATATATATATATACCGGATAGAAAAAATAAATATTGAATTTGGCCGGCTATTTATGTAACAATTCCTTTTGGACTGGTAATTAAAAAATAGTTAGCATTTGAAAAGTAATTGAAAATCATCACTATTTTATGCAGAGATAAAATATGGACAAAAGTACCCTAACTGAAACATGGATAGTTTCAGCATAATATGCTGAATTATGGAACTCATGCATCTAAAATTCCAGCATATTATGAGGGTGTTTGAATTGGCTTATTTTAAGTGCTTATTGACTTTTAAGCACTTTTTTTAGTTTGTGTGGTGTATGTCAATAATAAAATATGCTTAAAAGGTATTTACTTTTAGTCATAAAAAGTACAAAAATAAGACAAAAGTCAAAAGCTCGGTATTACCAACGTATGACTTTTGACTTTTAGCTTAAAAACTACTTTTTTTTCCAATTTAAGTGACAATATTCGAAATGGGATTATTTATTTATTTCAGAGTCGCCACTTGGAATAAATTATGGTGTCCCAAGTCACCAATTTATTTAAATCCCAAATCGAGGAAATTTTCGACTTTCCAAATGAAGTCTGCGAACCGGAAATTCTAAGTAAGGAATTCTGTTGACCCGAGGGAAGGTGTTAGGCACCCCCGGATCCCGTGGTTCTAGCACGGTCGCTTAAATTATTGTAATGGCTAAATATCTAATTTTTAAAAAATGTTCAATACTATAATGCAATTTTAAATCATTTACCGCGTTTGGTTATTTTTAAGAAAGAAAAAAAACATTGTTATTGAGGGGCCCCGCAATTTTATTTCTTCTATTTAGCTAGGCTCGTAACATTTTTTATTTAAAAAAAAGATAATCCTAAAGTGACTACATTTTTTCTATTTAGTTTGTCTCTAAAAGAAAAGAAAAGTCCTAAACAATTACATGCTTAAAAGGCTACTCTATATTAATACAAAAGGTGTTCCCTTGAATGACAAATTTATTCTTCAAATTATAAAGCTAACTACAATTTAACAAAAACTAATAAAATAGAAAATAACAACAAATATTAATCAACAACTTGCTTTTCTATTTCATTTCAAAACTTCAACTTCCAATTCGAGCTTACATCAACACATGGTTTTTAGAATGTGTACCTGGTTTTGAAAGGAATGGGAAAATGGCAAATCAACAGGGCGGTGAAAATACGGCAACAACAACAGTAACAACCAGCAGTAGCTTCAACACCTCAATCCCGAAAATCCCAGCAATACGGAGAAAAATAAACAAAAAAAAACAGTAAAAAATAGAAAAGAAAAATATATTCCAGATTTTCTCTTTGTTTTGGCTTTCTAGCTTTGAACTCTTTTCACTTCTCAAAAGAAACTCTCAAAAATTGCATTTGTTTTCGTGTATACTTCTGTATCCAGAGTGTATATCGAGTGTATACCACAGCAGGGAATTTTCTTTATTTTCTCTTCTCTTCCGATTTTTTCTCTCTTTTTTCTCTCCCTTTTTTCTCTCTAATCTTCTCTTCTATTTATAGGCAAGAATTTCGAAAATTTTCAGATCTTTTTATTAAAAAGAATATATTTTTTAATTTAAAGAAAACCCACTAATACATGTTTTCCTCTCCATGTTTTCTTCCTTGATTTCCTTGCCCCCACTACTTTATGTCGTGTGATTATGATTATTTTTGGCTAAAAAAAAATCTGAAATTTTCTTCTTGGGCCAAGGGGTTTTGGGTTGGGTAAGGGTGTTAGGATTGGGCTTGTAACTTAATTTGCAAGATGCCCCAATCCAATTTTTTCTATTTTTTTCTTCTCCATTATTCAACTTCCTAATTAATAAAGCCCAAAAATACTAAGATTAATTTATAAAAAATAAAAATTATCTTGAAATACTAATTAACTCATAATAATAATTATCACACAAAATTAAACATTAATAAAAATAAAATTGCACGATTTGGACATTAAATGCTTAAAAAATGCAAAAAATACATATTTTTTATGACTTTTCATTTCCGTAAAATAAACTTAATTGTAAACTTGAATTTTATATACATATGCAACATATTTTTTGTATATTTTATTTATTTAAACAAGCAAATATGCACAGATAAAAATGCAAATAATAAGAAAAATAACACAAAAATCACAAAAATCACGCACAACACAATACTATTTTATTTTTATTTTTTTTTTGAATTGTTTGGGAGTAATTCTCACGTAGGGCAAAAATCACGTGCTCACAGCTGCCCCTCTTTGCGCGGAAATATGAAGAGTTTTCGTGCAAAGATAACGAGCAAATACGAGCGATTTTTGCCCGTTTTGAGCACTCCGTGTGAAGCATTTTGAAAAGATCTTGACCGAGCCTTTGCTTCGGGAGGCCTCCTACATATCCTGGGCTAAACAGGAATCAGGTCAATGTAGTTCGGGAAGTTTTGGTAGCTGGGACTACCTTGAACTGACACTTTGCTGTTATTGTTGCTATCGTTGTTGCAGTTGCTGCTTACTGCTCACTGACCTCCTTATTACACCAAAAGGAGAAATTAAAGCTGAACTAGCTATGCTATCAAAACTATGAGTTACAAGATTCCTATCTATGATTCTCTTGAAAACTTGATCTTGAATCTTAGCTGATTTGCTGTGTAGACCTCGATCTGAATCTCGATGCTCAACAAACTGTACGTTCTTGTTTATTTTCTGTAACATTGAGTGAAACAGAGTTGGCGGAGCTTGTTACTTCAATCATCTTCTGAGCAATCCGTGCCTTTGTTTACTCCAACATTTGAACTCTTTCTTTTGGTTCTTTTCTTCTTTTCTTCACTCTGGATTGATGTTCCATTTGTAGGTTATCTCGATCCTTGCATCCCGAGATCAAACCTATTTAGACAACAAAACAAACAAACGAACGAAATTTTTCTGCCCCAGTTTTGCTAGGAAAATTTCGTGAGTTAGTTGTGACACAGAGAGCGATTAAAAGACTCTTTGGTATTGGGTAAGAAAATCACAATTTCACAAATAAACGTTCCACGGCTTTCTAGCCGGGATTTTGAAGAAGAGCTTCACGGCTTTCTGGCCGGAATTCAAACAATGTCTAACGGTTTTTTGGCCGCTAGACCCTCGGTTTTTGGCCGGGTTAAAAGTAAATGGCTCTGCAGTTTTTTGACTGGGGAGATCCTCGGTTTTTGACCGGGGATAAAAGTTTCACGGCTTTCTGGACGGAATTCAAACAATATCTAACGGTTTTTTGGCCGTCAGATCCTCGGTTTTTGGCCGGGGTAAAAGTAAATGGCTCCGCAGTTTTCTGACTGGGGAGATCCTCGGTTTTCTGACCGGGATAAAAGTTTCACGGCTTTCTGGCCGGAATTCAAACAATATCTAACAATTTTTTGGCCGTCAGATCCTCGGTTTTTTGTCCGGGGTAAAAGTAAATGGCTCGCAGTTTTTTGACTGGGGAGATCCTCGGTTTTTGACCGGGGATAAAAGTTTCACAGCTTTCTGGCCGGAATTCAAACAATATCTAACGGTTTTTTGGCCGTCGGATCCTCGGTTTTTTGGCCGGGGTAAAAGTAAATGGCTCCGCAGTTTTTTGACTGGGGAGATCCTCGGTTTTCTGACCGGGATAAAAGTTTCACGGCTTTCGGCCGGAATTCAAACAATATCTAACGGTTTTTTGGCCGTCGGATCCTCGGTTTTTTGGCTGGGGTAAAAGTAAATGGCTCCGCAGTTTTTTGACTGGGGAGATCCTCGGTTTTCGACCGGGGATAAAAGTTTCACGGCTTTCCGGTCGGAATTCAAACAATATCTAACGGTTTTTTGGCCGTCGGATCCTCGATTTTTTGGTCGGGGTAAAAGTAAATTGCTCCGCAGCTTTTCTGACTAGGGAGATCCTCGGTTTTCTAACCAGGGATAAAAGTTTCACGGCTTTCTGGCCGGAATTCAAACAATGTCTAACGGTTTTTTTTGGCCGCCAGACCCTCGGTTTTTTGGTCGGGGTAAAAGTAAATGGCTCCGCAGTTTTCTGACTGGGAGATCCACGGTTTTCTGACCTGGGATAAAAGTTTCACGGCTTTCTGGCCGGAATTCAAACAATATCTAACGGTTTTTTGGCCGTCGGATCCTCGGTTTTTTGGTCGGGGTTAAAGCAAATGGCTCCGCAGTTTTCTTGACTGGGAGATCCTCGGTTTTCTGACCGGGATAAAAGTTTCACGGCTTTCCGGCCGGAATTCAAACAATATCTAACGGTTTTTTGGCGTCGGATCCTCGGTTTTTGGTCGGGTAAAAGTAAACGGCTTCGCAGTTTTTTTGACCGGGAGATCCTCGATTTTCCGACCGGGAAAAAGTTTCACGGCTTTCCGGCCGGAATTCGGACAATATCTAACGGTTTTTGGCCGTCGGATCCTCGGTTTTTGGTCGGGGTAAAAGTAAATGGCTCCGCAATTTTCTGACTGGGAGATCCTCGGTTTTCTGACCGGGGATAAAAGTTTCGCGGCTTTCCGGCCGGAATTCAAACAATATCTAACGGTTTTTGGCCGTCGGATCCTCGGTTTTTTGGTCGGGGTAAAAGTAAATGGCTCCGCAGTTTTTTGACTGGGGAGATCCTCGATTTTTTGATCGCGGAAAAAAGTTTCACGGCTTTCTGGCCGGAATTCAAACAATATCTAACGGTTTTTTGGCCGTGAGATCCTCGGTTTTTTGGCCGGGGTAAAAGTAAATGGCTCCGCAGTTTTATGACTGGGAGATCCTCGGTTTTCTGACCGGGAAGAAAAGTTTCACGGCTTTCTAGCCGAAATTCAAACAATATCTAACGGTTTTTGGCCGTCGGATCCTCGGTTTTTTGGCCGGGGTAAAAGTAAATGGCTCCGTAGTTTTCTGACTGGGAGATCCTCGGTTTTCTGACCGGGATAAAAGTTTCACGGCTTTCTGGCCGGAATTCAAACAATATCTAACGGTTTTTTGGCCGTCAGACCCTCGGTTTTTTGGCCGGGGTAAAAGTAAATGGCTCCGCAGTTTTTTGACCGGGAGATCCTCGGTTTTCTAACCGGGGATAAAAGTTTCACGGCTTTCTGGCCGGAATTCAAACAATATCTAACGGTTTTTTGGCCGTCAGATCCTCGGTTTTTTGGCCGGGTAAAAGTAAATGGCTCCGCAGTTTTCTGACTCGGAGATCCTCGGTTTTCTGACCGGGGATAAAAGTTTCGCGGCTTTCCGGCCGGAATTCAAACAATATCTAACGGTTTTTTGGTCGTTAGATCCTCGGTTTTTGGCCGGGTAAAAGTAAACGGATCCGCAGTTTTTCGACCGGGAGATCCTCGCTTTTCGACCGGGGATAAAAGTTTCGCAGCTTTCTGGTCGAAATTCAAACAATATCTAACGGTTTTTTGGCCGTCGGATCCTCGGTTTTTTGGCCGGGTAAAAGTAAATGGCTCCGCAGCTTTTTGACCGGGAGATCCTCGGTTTCGACCGGGATAAAAGTTTCACCGCTTTCGGCCGGAATTCGAACAATATCTAACGGTTTTTGGTCGTCGGATCCTCGGTTTTTGGTCGGGTAAAAGTAAATGGTTCGCAGCTTTTTGATCGGAGATCCTCGGTTTTCGACCGGGGATAAAAGTTTCACGGCTTTCTGTCGGAATTCAAACAATATCTAACGGTTTTTTGGCCGTCGGATCCTCGGTTTTTGGCCGGGTAAAAGTAAATGGCTCGCAGTTTTTTGACCGGGAGATCCTCGGTTTTCTGACCGGGGATAAAAGTTTCACGGCTTTCTGGCTGGAATTCAGACAATATCTAACGGTTTTTTGGCCGTCGGATCCTCGGTTTTTTGGCCGGGGTAAAAGTAAATGGCTCCGCAGTTTTCTCTGACTGGGGAGATCCTCGGTTTTCTGACCGGGATAAAAGTTTCACGGCTTTCGGCCGGAATTCAAACAATATCTAACGGTTTTTTGGTCGTTAGATCCTCGGTTTTTTGGCCGGGGTAAAAGTAAATGGACTCCGCAGTTTTCTGACCGGGAGATCCTCGGTTTTCTGACCGGGGATAAAAGTTTCGCGGCTTTCTGGCCGAAATTCAAACAATATCTAACGGTTTTTGGCCGTCGGATCCTCGGTTTTTTGGTCGGGTAAAAGTAAATGGCTCGCAGTTTTTTGATCGGGAGATCCTCGGTTTTCGACCGGGATAAAAGTTTCACCGCTTTCCGGCCGGAATTCGGACAATATCTAACGGTTTTTTGGCCGTCGGATCCTCGGTTTTTTGGCCGGGTAAAAGTAAACGGATCCGCAGTTTTCTGACCGGGAGATCCTCGTTTTCCGACCGGGATAAAAGTTTCGCGGCTTTCGGCCGAAATTCAAACAATATCTAACGGTTTTTGGCCGTCGCGATCCTCGGTTTTTGGCCGGGGTAAAAGTAAATGGCTCGCAGTTTTTTTGATCGGGAGATCCTCGGTTTTCTGACCGTGGATAAAAGTTTCACGGCTTTTCGGTCGGAATTCAAACAATATCTAACGGTTTTTTGGCCGTCAGATCCTCGGTTTTTTGGCCGGGGTAAAAGTAAATGGCTCACAGTTTTCTGACTGGGAGATCCTCGGTTTTCTGATCGGGGATAAAAGTTTCACGGCTTTCTGGCCGGAATTCAAACAATGTCTAGCGGTTTTTTGGCCGCAAGACCCTCAGTTTTTTGGCCGGGTAAAAGTAAATGGCTCCGCAGTTTTTTGACTGGGGAGATCCTCGGTTTTCTGACCGAGGATAAAAGTTTCACGGCTTTCTGGCCGGAATTCAAACAATATCTAACGGTTTTTTGGTCGTCAGATCCTCGGTTTTTTGGCCGGGGTAAAAGTAAATGGCTCCGCAGTTTTCTGACTGGGAGATCCTCGGTTTTCTGACCGGGGATAAAAGTTTCGCGGCTTTCCGGCCGAAATTCAAACAATATCTAACAGTTTTTTGGCCGTCAGATCCTCGGTTTTTTGGCCGGGGTAAAAGTAAATGGCTCCGCAGTTTTCTGACTGGGGAGATCCTCGGTTTTCTGACCGGGGATAAAAGTTTCACGGCTTTCTGGCTGGAATTCAAACAATATCTAACGATTTTTTGGCCGTCGGATCCTCGGTTTTTTGGCCGGGGTAAAAGTAAATGGCTCCGCAGTTTTTTTGACTGGGGAGATCCTCGGTTTTCTGACCGGGGATAAAAGTTTCACGGCTTTCTGGCCGGAATTCAAACAATATCTAACGGTTTTTTGGCCGTCGGATCCTCGGTTTTTTGGCCGGGGTAAAAGTAAATGGCTCCGCAGTTTTTTGACTGGGGAGATCCTCGGTTTTCTGACTGGGGATAAAAGTTTCACGGCTTTCTGGCGGAATTCAAACAATGTCTAGCGGTTTTTTGGCCGCAAGACCCTCAGTTTTTTGGCCGGGTAAAAGTAAATGGCTCCGCAGTTTTTTGACTGGGGAGATCCTCGGTTTTCTGACCGAGGATAAAAGTTTCACGGCTTTCTGGCCGGAATTCAAACAATATCTAACGGTTTTTTGGTCGTTAGATCCTCGGTTTTTTGGCCGGGGTAAAAGTAAATGGCTCCGCAGTTTTCTGACTGGGAGATCCTCGGTTTTCTGACCGGGGATAAAAGTTTCACGGCTTTTGGCCGAAATTCAAACAATATCTAACGGTTTTTTGGCCGTCGGATCCTCGGTTTTTGACCGAGGATAAAAGTTTCGCGGCTTTCTGACCGGAATTCAAACAATATCTAACGGTTTTTTGGCCGTCAGATCCTCGGTTTTTTGGCCGGGGTAAAAGTGAATGGCTCCGCAGTTTTCTGGCTGGGAGATCCTCGGTTTTTTGACCGGGGATACAAGTTTCACAGCTTTCTGGCGGAAATTCAAACAATATCTAACGGTTTTGGCCGTCAGATCCTCGGTTTTTGGCCGGGGTAAAAGTAAATGGCTCCGCAGTTTTTTGACTGGGGAGATCCTCGGTTTTCTGACCGGGGATAAAAGTTTCACGGCTTTCTGGCCGGGATTCAAACAATATCTAACGGTTTTGGCCGTCGGATCCTCGGTTTTTTGGCCGGGGTAAAAGTAAAAGGCTCTGCAGTTTTTTGACTGGGGAGATCCTCGGTTTTCTGACCAGGGATAAAAGTTTCACGGCTTTCTGGCCGGGATACAAACAATATCTAACGGTTTTTTGGCCGTCAGATCCTCGGTTTTTTGGCCGAGGTAAAAGTAAATGGCTCCGCAGTTTTCTGACTGGGGAGATCCTCGGTTTTTTGACCGGGGATAAAAGTTTCACGGCTTTCTGGCCGGAAAGACCCTCGGTTTTTTCTGACCGGGGTCCAAACAGATGTTGGACTGATATGATTTGATTCTCTTTTTCGGAGTTTTCGTTTTCTTTTCTTTTATTCTTCTTTTTGGGCCTTCTTTTAGGCTTTCTTTTTAAACATCAACAAATGCATAAGATAAATCTCTAAAAAGAAACTTACCCTTTTATGTGTTTTCCTTGTTCCAAAGCCATTTCAAAGCTTGCGTATTTCATTTCTTCGAGTTGTACCTTCTTCTTGCACAATTAAACAGACCTGCTTTCAACAAAGAACATTTTATCAGTTGAAAAAAAAAGTGGTTGACTTTGCGGCCTTGATCATCTTCATTGCTTGATCGTTTTCCCATTTCCGTTGAGAAATTTGCTACCAATTGTCTTTGGGGTGACTTCCTTTCAAACTGACCGGGTTCATTCCCGGAATTCCATGAGGATTTTCCGTGTGGGTTCTATCCTTCTGCCTTATTCTTTCTCTTCTAAGACCTTAGCCTTTGATTTCCATTTCCTTTCTAAACTCCTTTTCTTTGGAAACAATCGATCATTACGATCCAATCGTGGATTGTAACAATATACCACTGAGGCTGTTTTTCTTTTCTTCTTTACCAGGCGGAGTCCTGTAAAACCGGTCCTGTCACCTTCCTTTGTAATAGTTTCAGAATTAAAATTAAACCGAAAGGGATTCAAAGAAAAAGAATGAATCAAAGAATGGAAAAACGTATCAAAGATAGAGGAGTCCCTTTCGGGGGAGAAAAGAAGGACTTATCTGAGGTATATGCTGACTTTAACCAACATGACATGCTCCTCGGACTAGATGCTTGATCGTCACAAAACTCCCATTTTCTTATGAACCAAAACGGGTCTATATTTCCGAGCTAAGGAGTCGTGCCAGGACCTCTCGTGGTGAAACAAACTTTTCGGTTGATAGCGCCCTTTTGCGGGTTTTCGCCAATCGACCTCTCTCATTTCTCTTCTTACCATCGCCAGATAGCACTCTTTGCGAGTTTTTACCAACAGGCTCTCTCATTTTATATTTCTCTATTTCCATCGTCTTATGGTGCCCGAAGGTTTTCACCAATAAGACTCTCTCATTTTATTTCTTTTCATTCTAGGAACTTCGGATCGCAACAATGATGTTTTCACAACTTCCAATCGATCTTGAAGGACTTGTACTCAGTTTGGGTAACAAGAATTGTAGACAAAATTACAACTTTGGAATCATCTTGACGGATCTTAAACCGAATCAACAATATCATCTGCCCCAGTTTAATTTTTGGGGAAATTGGGATTTTTGTTTTGGTGTGACTGAACCTCAGGAAGAGGTTGCCTACGTATCCTTTCGGAATCAAGTCAGAACGTAGTTCGGGAACTTTGTTTTGTTTTTGTTTTGTTTGGTTTTTGGTTTTTTTTTATTTATTTATTTGGATTCCAAAGAGGGTAGTCAAAGAAAGGTAACCGGCTCAAAGGGTTTACAAAAAGGGTTGGTAGTGTTTGGGTAGCGGGAATAAAAGCCTTCAATCATTTCGACTTGTGAGGACCTCATTGAAGCAAGTTCAGACATAATACCTTTTCACAGCATCCGCATTCACAGCCGTTTCAGGATCTTTTCCTTCCATGTCTGCCAGACACAGTGTCCCTCTCAGTGATATTTTCCGGATGATGCATGGATTCTTCCAATTAGGAGCGGAATTTTCTTTTTGTTTCTTGGTAATGAGGAGGAATGCGCCTTCCAATTAGGAGCGGAATTTTCTTTTTGTTTCTTGGTAATGAGGAGGAATGCACCTTAACGTCGGTTGTTCTATTTCGAGATTTCTGGGCCGCATTTTCTTGTTGCAAGTATGGGCCTTTCTTTGTTGGGACAACTACTCGGGTATTCCTTGAGTACAACACAACCCTTTTGTATGTGAACCAATTTCCTTCAGTTATTCCAATTCATTGTTTCATTTCCTCAAAGATAAACTTTTGTGCATTTCAACTCTCGATTCATTATTCTGAAGTCCGACAGCATTTTAGGATCTAGGCATGAAGTCCGCAAGCATGTCATGTTATTTAAAGCTGCATGATTTGAACTAAAGAAAAGAGAAAAAAGAAAACTAAAACAAATCTGAAAGAAATAAAAAAAATAACAAAAGAAAAGAAAACGGACGATGAGATATTAATTTCATTACTTGAAATCGAAAAGATAAACAAGGTTCACATTTGAAAATTTAAAGACAAAAACTAAAAGAAACATCCAATTTACACCCTGAAATACTCTGGATGCAAAAAAATACGGCAGGACAAGTTTACTGGGCTTCCGCCTGATCGGGAATGGCCTAGCCTTTCAGTTTGGGAGTTTAGTGTCCGATCCCATCTCAACGGTGATAGTCCCTTTCCCTGGCTCGACCATGTGGGTATCGCAGAGCTTTGCCTCATGTTTTCCTTCACTCTCTTCAGTCATGGAATCCTCATTATCTTTCTCTTCACGGTCCTTAAGCTTTTGCGGTACGCGTCCAACAAACACTGGCTCATTCAGCTTGTGGTGTCTTAATTGCCCCCATGCCACATAGGCTTGCTTAGGTGCACCAATTTCCCTTTCTGGTTCTAACTCGGTGATTTTACTCTTCTTTTTCCCTTTCTCTTGTTTCGGGGCCGCCTTGGGCTTCCTTTCCTCATTGGCAATAGCAATTATGGCCTTAAGCGCTGGATCGAATTCTTCGTCTTCACAAATCATCCCAACTATCGGCCCATTATTGTGAGCAGGCAGCGGATTATTGGTCACATTTGGGACATCCTCATCCTTCAACACAATCTTCCCTTGCTCTATTAAATTCTCCACCGCTTGTTTCAAAGTCCAACAGTCATTAGTATGGTGGCCTTCTGCCTCTGAATGATATGCACATCTGACACCAGCTTTGTAGGAAGGCGATGCCGGGTTTTGTCTATTTTGAGGAACCGGCTGCAGTAAACCCATTTGGACAAGTTTCGGGAATAGATTAGAGTAAGATTCACCAATTGGGGTAAAGTTTGATTTCTTTGGTTGTTCCCAAGGACGGAAGTTATTCTGCGGAGGTCGAGGATTATAGTGGTTCCGGTGGGGAGGCTGATTTCTTGGAAATAGAGCTTGGTTTCTACTGACATGCTGTTGCGGTTGCGCAAAAGGTTGAGCATTCATGACTGCGTATGGTTGAGGGATATAGGACATTTCCTGAGCAGAGTAATAATGCTGGGGGGTTCTTTCTGAAAAGAAAGGTCTAGGAGCGTGGTGCCTTCTACCACCCGAAGTTGCCATGGATGTTTCCTCTTTCATCCTACCCTTTGATATTCCTCCAGACCCTCATTGGATTGCTTGGGAGGTCGCTCGAATGGCTGCCTGACTCAAAATCCTTCCCGTCTTTAAACCATTTTCTACCATTTCCCCAATCTTGATCGCCTCTGCGAAAGGCTTTCCCATTGCTGACAGCATGTTCTGGAAATAGTCTGGTTCCTGAGCCTGGAGGAAAGTAGTGACCATTTCTATTTCGTCCATAGGGGGTTTCACCCTGGATGCTTGCTCTCGCCATTTGATAGCATACTCTCTGAAGCTTTCTGAAGGTTTCTTCTTTAAGTTCGATAAAGAATTCCTGTCTGGCGCAATGTCAATGTTGTATTGGAACTGTTTCACAAAATCTCTAGCCAAATCGTCCCAGATGTGCCATCGAGATATGTCTTGATCCATGTACCATTCTGATGCTATCCCGATCAAGCTTTCTCCGAAATATGCCATCAACAATTCTTCCATGCCGCCGGCACCTCGCAATTGATTGCAGTATTTCTTTAGATGAGCAATAGGGTCACCATGCCCGTCATACTTTTCGAACTTCGGCGTCTTAAAGCCTGAGGGCAAATGGACATGTGGGAACATGCACAAATCTGCGTAAGAAACACTCTTCTGTCCGCCCAGACCTTGCATGTTTTTCAAACTCTGTTCCAAGCTGCTCATTCTTTTTGCCATTTCATCCCGTTTGGGAGCTTTTGGATTTTGGCTTGGCATGAGCTGAGGATAGACATTGGCGGCAAACTGGGTAGGCCGGGAATGTAAAAGAAGAGGAATCAAAGAAGGGGGTATGCGTGCCGGGATGCGCCGTGATTGGAACGGGCAAACCAACAGATGTTCTTGTAGATGTATCTAATGCTGTCACCCGAGGATGGGAAGTGGAGGGTGATTCGGCATTAGAATATCCAAACAAAGTAGGTGGGTAATTGGTGGGGGTATTAGAAATCCCACTTGACCTGAGGAATAGTTCGGGGAACCCAGGGATCAGACTTGGGGGCTCTTTCCCGTTATTCCAGTCATCTAACATCTCCAGCATTCGACATCGCAAAATTCTGTTTTCTTCTGCAGCTGCTGACTCAGTAGCCGGAATGGCTGACATGGAACTCTCTTCCAAAACGGGGACGGTTGATAGGGGGATTTCTGAAGACATGTTGGCGCTTCTTTTCGACCTTGTGAAATAAGGATGGGTATTTGACTTAGCAACGGGTTGCTGAACTTTTCCTTTGGACCTCGTGAAGTATGAATGTGAGGCCAGAGTACCACAAAATCAACCACCTTTTTCTAAAACCTGGAGTTTGGCAAACAAACGGTTAGTCTGAAACAACATAACAGATAAGTAATCTCACGTTGGGTGTGATGCACTTATACAGTTGATCGTGTTGCTACTTGTATTCGATTGTAATGCGTTATTCCGACTTATACTTTCCTTTGCTTTCATCTTCTTCCTCCCTTTATCAATTTTCTCTCTCTTTTTTTTTTCATCATTTTTTTTCTTTTTCTTTTGGTGATGGTCGAATCTTATGTAGATTGCCTACGTATCATGTCCCCGCATGAATCAGACCGGGCGTAGTTCGGAAACCGGGAATTGAGTAAATCAACTAATTCTTGAAAGAAATGCTTTAAAAGAAAAAAGGAAAATATATTCATATTTTTGCTTTTTTTTTTTTGCTTTTTGATAGAAAGACTTCTAAAAATAAAAATTTATTTGCTTTGGAGTAAAATCCATATTTTTAAATTTTGATTTTTATTGATTTTTCTTTTTTATTTCATGAAAAACAGTAGAAAGAACGAAACCATTTTTTTTTTTGGGTTTTTTTTGGGGTTTTTTTTTGAACTACTTTTACCCTTTTTTTTGAAATTCATAAAAAAAAATTTTAAATGAAGGAACTAAACGAGAATATATATATATATATATATATATATATATATATATATTTTTTTTTTTTTTTTTTAAATTGGGGTCGGAACCAATGAGGTTTTCCTACGTATCTCACATCCGGTGAGAATCAGACCCGCGTAGTTCGGATATAAAAGAACTAAATCATTTTAAGAAAAGAAAACAAACTATTTTTAAACAGCATTTCTAAAACTAATTATTTTCAAAGGAACTAAGAAAATTTATTTGGAATTTTTGCATTTTTCAAAATTATTTTCAAAGAAACTAAACTATTTTCGTAAAATTAAGAAAATTTATTTGCATTTTTCAAAATTTACTTTCAAAGAACTAACTATTTTCGTAAGAAAATTTATTTGGAAATTTTTTTTTTGCATTTTTTCAAAATTTATTTTCAAAGAACTAACTATTTTCCATGAAACTATTTTGGCTTTATACCCTGACGTTTTCCACTTCTTCCCCTCTTTTAAACAAACCGGTCGGCATGTAAGATCGAAACAAATAAATGCACACGGAAAGATGCAACAAGTTGGTCTTTTGTTTCAGGTACACCTGTCCTAGACAAGCCCAACCCTTGTGTTGAGCCTCCTAAGTCAAATATGCACATGATGCAAATAAGTTCCTATCGGGGATCCGGCATAAGGTTTTGTTATTCTAAGTCATCATCCTGTTGGAAAAGTGTCTAGACCGGCTTTAACTCGAGCGGACAACTCGAGCCGAAGAGTGTCGGTGCACCGGTAGCATGACTTTCCGGCTTAATTGAAAAAACTCTCCGCCTAAACATGTGTGACTACAAAATCCTTCACCGGGTGCCAAGCACCACAGCTATCTTGAGAAAAACGGGCTATGTCCAGCAAATGCCCGATATTATATTTCAACGAGACTCAGAAGAGAAAAATGGGTATCGGCACAATTTATATACAGTTCACAAAATATCAAAGCGGTAAAAGCAACATTTAGCATATTAAATATAAACATGTAATAAAATCAGATAATAAATAAGCCAAATACAACAATTATTCAAAGCTCGAATTCTTAAACCCCGAACCAGTGGTTCTGGGTTTGTATCCCCAGCAGAGTCGCCAGAGCTGTCACACCTCCTTTCGGCGCGCTTACCCCGAGGGATAAACGTACAAGGGTGTTTTTCCAATTTTAGTGACAATATTCGAAATGAGATTATTTATTTATTTCATAGTCGCCACTTGGAATAAATTATGGTGTCCCAAGTCACCAATTTATTTAAATCCCAAATCGAGGAAATTTTCGACTTTCCAAATAAAGTCTGCGAACCAGAAATTCTAAGTAAGGAATTCTGTTGACCCGAGGGAAGGTGTTAGGCACCCCCGGATCCCGTGGTTCTAGCACGGTCGCTTAAATTATTGTAATGGCTAAATATCTGATTTTTAAAAAATGTTCAATACTATAATGCAATTTTAAATCATTTACCGCGTTTGGTTATTTTTAAGAAAGAAAAAAAAACATTGTTATTGAGGGGCCCCGCAATTTTATTTCTTCTATTTAGCTAGGCTCGTAACATTTTTTATTTAAAAAAAAAGATAATCCTAAAGTGACTACATTTTTTCTATTTAGTTTGTCTCTAAAAGAAAAGAAAAGTCCTAAACAATTACATGCTTAAAAGGCTACTCTATATTAATACAAAAGGTGTTCCCTTGAATGACAAATTTATTCTTCAAATTATAAAGCTAACTACAATTTGACAAAAAAACTAATAAAATAGAAAATAACAACAAATATTAATCAACAACTTGCTTTTCTATTTCATTTCAAAACGTCAACTTCCAATTCGAGCTTACATCAACACATGGTTTTTAGAATGTGTACCTGGTTTTGAAAGGAATGGGAAAATGGCAAATCAACAGGGCGGTGAAAATACAGCAACAACAACGGTAACAACCAGCAGTAGCTTCAACACCTCAATCCCGAAAATCCCAGCAATACGGAGAAAAAACAAAAAAAAACCAGTAAAAAATAGAAAAGAAAAATATATTCCAGATTTTCTCTTTGTTTTGGCTTTCTAGCTTTGAACTCTTTTCACTTCTCAAAAGAAACTCTCAAAAATTGCATTTTTTTTCGTGTATACTTCTGTATCCAGAGTGTATATCGAGTGTATACCACAGCAGGGAATTTTCTTTATTTTCTCTTCTCTTCCGATTTTTTCTCTCTTTTTTCTCTCTCCTTTTTTTTCTCTCTAATCTTCTCTTCTATTTATAGGCAAGAATTTTGAAAATTTTCAGATCTTTTTATTAAAAAGAATATATTTTTTAATTTAAAGAAAACCCACTAATCCATGTTTTCCTCTCCATGTTTTCTTCCTTTATTTCCTTGCCCCCACTACTTTTATGTTATGTGATTATGATTATTTTTTGGCTAAAAATCTGAAATTTTCATTTTGGGCCAAGGGGTTTTGGGTTGGGTAAGGGTGCTTAGGATTGGGCTTGTAACTTAATTTGCAAGATGACCCAATCCAAATTTTTTTCTATTTTGTTCTTCTCCATTATTCAACATCCTAATTAATAAAGCCCAAAAATACTAAGATTAATTTATAAAAACTAAAAATTATCTTGAAATACTAATTAACTCATAATAATAATTATCACACAAAATTAAACATTAATAAAAATAAAATTGCACGATTTGGACATTAAATGCTTAAAAAATGCAAAAATACATATTTTTTATGACTTTTCATTTCTGTAAAATAAACTTAATTGTAAACTTGAATTTTATATACATATGCAACATATTTTTTGTATATTTTATTTATTTAAACAAGCAAATATGCACAGATAACTTTTTTTAGTTTGTGTGGTGTATGTCAATAATAAAATATGCTTAAAAGGTATTTACTTTTAGTCATAAAAAGTACAAAAATAAGACAAAAGTCAAAAGCTCGGTATTACCAACGTATGACTTTTGACTTTTAGCTTAAAAACTACTTTTTATAAGCCAATCCAAACACCCACTATGTTGAAACTCCACTACATTATAAAATTCCATCACATTATGCTGGAATTTCATATGTAAAAGAGATTTGAACTCCAACATATTATGCTGAATTTTTTTCGAATTTTTAAGCGTCTTTTTGTTTAGATTTTATCTTTACTTAAAAAAATAATAAAATTTCGATTGGTTTTGAAAATGTGGCTATTTTTCAACTATTAATTCTAAAATTAGGCTCTTGATAATTTAACCCCTTTAAAAGCTGGTCAAAATAGTTTTAAAAAATGCTTTTAACTAGAAGTTTGTTTTTTCGATTCTATTTTTATCGGTTATGAGGTTTTGACGAAAAAAATGCAACTATCTACCTACACGTTTCTGACTTCATAGCAAATTGTTTCTGCATAACTTTTGTTACAACTAATTAACGTTGATGCTTCTTTAAATAAATTAGTTCGAGGTATAATATGTTATGTCGGTATTTAATTTATAGATATGATGCATATATACACAGATCCGATCAAAGGGGGAAAATACCCCTCGTAAATGAATATCGTTTTATCTATAAATTTTAAACTCGAAATATATTTAAAAACTTAGTCCCATTTTGCCATGCAAAATCTTTACTTCTTTTTTTTCCCAAAATGTTATTGAAAAACTTGTTTGCCCTTAAATTTTTTTTCAAATTTTTTGAAAAACCACAATTTTCAAGTTTTCTCAAAAATCAATTTTCTCCGCTAGCAAAATATCAGTTTGTGTTTAAAGTAAAATTCTTGTCCAAAAATAACTTTAACTTCCAAATATAATTTTTCATTTCAATTTCAAAAACTCCTTTTGAAAATTTTTGTTGGTATCTATGGCCAAATGGCACTTAATTTAGAACTAAAATCTTATGATAATTATTTTATTTTTTGTGTTAACGACTTTAAAGATATTTTAATTATTTTATCAGCCCATGATACTAGCATAATACGACAAGCAAATAAGAATAAACCTGCACGACTTAATATCACAAACAAAACAAAACATATACTTATTATGTAAGATAGTTGATTTATTTATTATTTATTTCTTCACGTCATCAGCATATTATGTTAAAATTATCCCTAAACAATTCTATCAAGCATAAAAGCGTATTAATATACGTCTAACCGTAAAATTGTAAAATCTAAATCATAATTCTTAATTCCCATATAATATTTAAAAAAAAATCCGAAATAAACCAAAAATTCGAAACACCAACTATTTTTCTTTATGGTTAGAAAAATGAAAAATTTTCGTCTACTTCATCCATCCGTTTTATGCTAAAATGACCAAAAACTCCTTAAACCTCAACGCCATCGCCCCTCTGAAGTGAAAACCCCTACCACCTGAAAAAGCTCTTCATAGCCATGGATTTTCAAGTGGTAGTATTAGCAGGTGGCTTCTCAAAAAGCCTTGTTCCTCTTGTTTCCAAGGTTCCCTCCTTTTTCCTTTTTTCTCTTTAAGCCCTTTCCCATTTTTCCCCTATTACTTTTATGAAGTTATTTTCCAATAAAATTTGCAGGAGGTGCCCAAAGCGCTGCTTCCGGTGGCAAACCGTCCGGTTCTATCTTACGTGCTGGAGCATTTTGAGCAAAACAATCTCAAGGATTTTATTGTTGTGAGTTAATTGTGTTTTGAGCACTGTTTTCTCTTTATTGTGTTAATTATGGAAATTAGGGTTATTTAATTGAATAGTGTGGTTGATTGTGGTATTTTTCTCAGGTTGTTGAAGGGGAAAATGCAGCTCTTCTTGTTGGGGGTTGGATTTCAAATGCTTATGTTGATCGCCTACATGTTGAGGTAATTCTTCGATCACTTTATGTGGCAGTGTTTGAGGGGACATGGAATTTAAGAGATGAAAAATCACTTTTGAATCTTGTGGTCTAAAACAAGCTATAGATATTTAAAGGGTTATAAATCATCTCAGCAACTGTAAAATGAGAAGTTTGAATTGTTTCTAAATATAAAAAGGTGCATTCTTTTTGGGACAGACAAAAAAGGAGAGTGTGTCACATAAGCGAGGTGATATTGTGAAGAAAACTATGTGGGTTATAAGTGCGTGTTATATATACTACATTGTTTCAAGTGAAATTTGGCAATATGGATATTGCAGACATGATAGGTGATTTCCCTATCAATTTTTGTTCTAATGTATGTAACTAATAGAGAAATAGTAATAAGATTGTTAGATTGTGTGGATACTTTTTGTTTGATGATTCAATTTTGTTTTGGCATATAGCTAAAAGCTTATTAGTAGGTTCTTCTTTCTCCTCTTGTCAGAAGCATCAGTTTCTCCAACTTTTTAAGGCTTGACAACTGATGAAACAAACCTGATAATGAGAAATATTTCCGCCCCTAGTTTCGGTCTTTCATTGTGCTTCTTTCTTGTAATTTACATAAATTACGAATAGGACAACACGAATCGTTCACGAATTATTCTATAGAAAACTAATAATGATTCTAGATGAAATGCTTGTGTCATTTTTGATGAGATACATACAAGGATGAGGCTGTCCATCTACTTTATGTGTTTTTTTCTTTCTGATCATAGTTTCATCGTGCAGTAAGTGAGATATTAAGAATTCTTCATTTACTTCGAAACTTATAGTATTGAAATGAATGGGCTTGAGTAGAGCACAACATATATAGAAGATTTGTATAGCCGACTCAAACTAATTTGTGATTGTGGCAAGTTGATGGGTTAATTGATATATAGTCATACTCTGCATTGCACATCAAATCGCACGTAACCTAAGGATTATATAGGAAAGAGATATTTTATAATTTGTGGATGGAAAGAAGGGACAAATACAACAAATTTTAAGTGGAAAAGGGTAGAGGGGCAGACTCATTATCCACCGAGTTTCAAACCGTGTGCCAATTGCCCTTTGAGATTTTTTTGTTATAAAAAAGAAGACAAATATGAAGAAAAGAGGAAACAAAGTTCTTTGATCATCTTGTGCAACCAAGGATGTGACCTGTTGATAATGAAGCGGGAGGAGAACCATGAGATCTCAGGTTCAAATACTAGCGGAGGTTAAAAACATTAGGTGATTTTTTCCCACCTAAGCTTTAATGGCAGAGTTACGCATACTTGTATTGGTCCGAGGTAGTAGATACCCAGTGAAGCGTGCAAGGTGGTCCTGACACAACCATCATGAAGAAAAAGGTCTTTGAGCATCTTCAAGCTTAACAACAGAGAGAAGGGCTTTGGTAACTGAGATATTTCATGCTTCTAGTGGAATCCAGTTGCTTTGCAAGTCTGCCAACTGCACTCCCTGGATGCAGCCTTACTATTTTTGATAGGTTATGCAGCAAACTAGCTTTGCGCATATCAGTTTTGTTTATTGTTGTACATAAACAAATTACAAGTCTTGATTTGGCAAGGCACTGATCATAATCCAAATAGAGATGGGCTATAACGATTCTCCATTGACAATCTGCACGGCTCAATTTCCCAACTCAAGCCCCAAATCGAGTCCCAACTTTGAATTCCAGTTCAATCCCAAACCTTTGATGATTGGTCTTTAAGAAAATACTAATGAAGAAGAAGATGAGAGAGGAGGGGGCATGGGGCGAGTGAAGGAAGAAGGGTGAGGAAGACGTGGTGAATTTGCAGAGAAAAATGAATTGTCTAACAGTCGGGAATATGGTTGAAGGGGCAAATTAAATGGGAGTTGGGCCATTTTGAGCTAACTTAAGGCCGAATGGCCAATCAGTGCCAAATTATTATTATTATTGCTATTTTTTTTTGTTATGAGCTTGCTCTTTATTAACGTTAATGCTCCTCAACAGTTCGACTCAAAATAAATTTATTTAATGCTCCCTGTTGACTGAATGTTTTGAGCAGGATGAATCCAGTAGTTTTACATTAAAAAGTTCACTTGATAAATCTGGTGCTCATCCTAATACTTATTTGGCCCTTGTTAACTTAGTATGGTTGTTGCTATAAAAAGGGCTTATTTTTTTGTTACTTTATCTTCAGGTTGCAGCAGTCCCTGAGGATATCGGGACAGCTGGAGCTCTTAGGGCCATTGATCACCACCTGACTGCAAAAGATATTTTGGTTGATGTTCTAATCCGAATTGCTTTCCAACATGGTCGCATGTGTCAGTGAGCTAATTTGTTTGATTCTTATGCAGGTTGTGAGTGGTGATCTTGTTTCTGATATTCCTCCTGGGGCAGTGGCAGCTGCTCATAGACGACATGATGCTGCAGTGACTGCTATGCTTTGTTCTACTCCTGTCAGTGGCCCATCAGAGTCAGGTTCCTCTGGCGGAAAGGACAAAGCCAAGAAACCGGCACGGCATAACATTATAGGACTGGACCCCACTAAACAATTTCTGTTGCATATAGCTGCTGGTGAGAGCCCTACATATGCTTTTACATCCTTCATGCATCAATTGGTTTTATTCCCTTATGAGGCATCTTTGATATCCTGTAGGAGCTGAAGTTGAGAAAGATATTCGTGTCCAGAAGAGCATTCTCCGAGCGGTAGGCCAGGTAACTGATGCCAATCAGTACGAACTTCATATAGTGAAATCACTAAGATGGGAGTTTTTTCTGATATGTTTCTCTTCTACTCATGCACCTTTCCTCTTGTTTGATTCCTGTTACTTTTTTTCTGATGTGTTTCTCTTCTACTCATGCATCTTTCCTCTTGTCTGATTCCTGTTACTTGAGAAATTAGTGGGAAAAGAGAGAGGAAATAAGTGAAGAACTGGTAGATTTGCTTGAAGATGTAGTATTCTTCTTCCCCTCCTCCCAATCTATGATTCAGCTTGGCTATGGCTTGCTATTATTTTGGATTGTTTCCTTCTTCATATGATCTATCTCTTTCATTTCTTCTATATCCAATGCAGGAGTTTTTATGTTTTTCATGATCACATGTATATCTATTATTTTTTTGGGTAAATAAAAGAAATTTTATTACCAATGACATTCTGTACATTTGCAAACACAAAAAACTGCATACCATTCCATCCAAAATGCAGAAAATAGCTACTCAACTAAAACATCAAAGAACTCCACGAACAACTATTCTCTAATGCAATACTATCAAGGATAGAAATTAATTTGTCTAAGTACTGCAGTCAGCCTACTCTTCATTGGTGCTCTATAAAACACTTCCTGATAATGATCTTTGGTTCAGTTTGCTTCCCCTGAAAAACTCTTTGGTTCCTCTCTATCCAAATATGATAAACACAGACTGCCATGTATATGTATTATTGAATTTTGCTTATTAACCAACGTGAGATACTGGACACGCTGCTCTCTGCAAGAACCTTTTCTGGTGTTTTCCCCCTTTTTTCTCTTTTCACATGAAAATATGATATTAGACCATTAGAAATGAAGTGCATGCATGCAGATACATCCAAATATACAAGCTTCTCCGTAATTTTCGGTGGAGTTTTCCTTCTCCATCTTATCCTTTTTCTTTAATCTGCAGATGGAGATCCGTGCTGATCTAATGGATGCTCATATGTATGCCTTCAAGAGGTTCGAGGTGTTTCTATCTGATTTCAAGTAGTGTTGGTTGATGTTGTTTATCCATTATGATGCTTGGATATTCTCTGAGATGTTTTTTTTGGGTATGTTCGAAAAAGGTTGTCATTTCCATGTTTTCTCCTGTAGAACTGTTTTGCAAGAGGTTCTGAATAAGAAAGAAACTTTTCTGAGCTTGAGGCGAGACGTGTTGCCTTATCTTGTGAAGAGTCAGCTAGTAAGTCTTATAACGCATGATTTCTTTCTGCCACATGTTAACTTTGTTTACTTCCCATCTAAGATTTTCCATGAGTTGATGATGTTGAATTATATTAGAGATCTGAATTATCACAAAATGGAGTGCTAGCAGAAGAAAATGGGCATCATAAGGATTTTTCTGAGAGTAGTACAGTTATGCTGTCACAACTACTGACCAATGCATCTACACAAAGTTTTCATGAACTATACACTTTGGGTCCTGATGGTTCTGCTCCGTCTCCAAGAAAGACTCACAAGTGCTGCGTATATATTGCCAGCAAGAGCAATTATTGTGTGCGCTTAAACTCCATTCAAGCCTTCAGTGACATAAATCGAGATGTGAGATTTACTGTTTAACCTTGTATTTTTGCTTATCTCTAAAGCAGATATGTTTGCTTATCTGCTAATGAGCTAGTTTACTTTATCTATGGTTTAGGTCATAGGTGATGCAAGTCACCTGTCAGACTATTCTTTCTCTCCCCAGAACAACATAATTCATCCAACAGCCGTGCTTGGTTCCAAAACTACAGTGAGTTGCAATTTACAGTTATATATGCAGAATATTATGTTGTTGCACATGTTGTGTCATCTTTATTTATTTATTTATTTATTTTTGTTAATGCCGAAGAAAGAAGTTCATATTGCATCATACCTTTCCTTTTGGTTTTAATTTGTCTTGTTGGATCTTGGTTTGTTTCTATGGGAATATAAGAAATTTGTGTATGATTAACTTGCACCAAGTCAGTGCGACAAAAAACACAGTTACAAATTGTGCAAATTGTTGGATCTTGGTTCTCATGACTGAGGAATTAATCTAATTTAGGTTGGACCGCATTGTATGCTAGGAGAAGGTTCACAAATGGGTGACAAGTGCAGCGTGAAAAAGTCTGTCATTGGTCGGCATTGTCGGATCGGCTCAAATGTGAAGGTATGATTCATTCTTTACCTTTGATAAAAAGGAACACAGCTATTGTTTGCAACTTTTTGTCGCACAAGGATGCAATCTCAGGAAACGCAGCTGTACGTGTGTTGCCTAGCTCGTTATTAAGTTGCTTCCCTTCTTGCTTGTTTTGCAGGTTGTCAACTCAGTCATTATGGACCATGTCACCATTGGAGATGGTTGTTCGATCCAAGGTTCTGTTGTTTGCAGTAATGTACAGCTCCAAGAACGTGCTGTACTGAAAGATTGCCAGGTATTGTGCTTTTCCTCTTTCACCTACTTACATTTTTCTAGAACAATAATACTAATTATTATTATGATTATTATTGTTGTTGTTGTTGTATGCTAGCTTAGGGGGTAGGGAATGGGTCAATGTTTGTATGTGTTTTCAAGTTTGAGTACTTCATTTTGCACGTTCGACACAGGTTGGAGCAGGTTATGTGGTCTCAGCAGGCAGTGAACATAAAGGAGAATCCTTGGCAAAGAAAGAGAAACAATAACTATTTATATTGGTTACTTACAGTGTGATCAACGCGGCACTGATTTCTGTAGGATTTTTGTTGCTTTGGCCTGCCAATGATATGCTCGTCCGATGAACTCCATGTTAACCAATAGAGCAAAGTCAATTTTGTTTGGCCTTTTTGTTTTGACTGAAGATTGTTTCCATATTGAGTTTTGTTGTTAGGGTGAATCTGTTGTAGAGTTAACGTGTTTGAAAATCAAACAGCAGAACTCGACAATGCTCCATTTGATATGAAAAGTGACTGCTCTCTCTATCTTTCTCTTGAAATTGCTGTTCTTTTCTCCCCATGATTAATAAATCGTTAACATGCTTTATTTTGAGTACTGTATGGATATTTCATACAAAGAATTAGAGATGACAAATCCACGTCTTTGATCAATTTGGATGGGTTAAAATGAGCTGAATTTGCTCTAAGTTTGTCTTCATAAGAAATGGGTCAAATTTAGATGAGATAAACAGTGAGTCATAACCTAACTGTCAAACATTACCCATGTTTAAGACAGCATTAATCCGACTAGTAAACATTTGGGTGGGTTGGCAAGTCATACTTTTTGAGTCAGGTGACAACCCTACAAAGAATGGGACTTTCAGACCACAAGAGTCAACATCAAAACAACTTAGATATAAGTGTGACATTTTACAATTTCTTTGAACGGTGATTGTATATAGTTGGCTGTTCGATTTCTACTCGGGACAATTATTCTTGAAGAAAAATTATCTGTACAATTTCTTAAATGTCATATTTGGGGATGTGCACTGTTAGCCACTAATAATATAATAACATATGTATTTACTTTTAGGCCATTAATTAAAGTGTCTTTAGTCTTTAGCCATTGTTTTAATAAATTTTAACTGCCCGGACGAAAATACCCTTGTGCTCGTGTACTTAACTTTTGAACTTGACTTTAGGACTTTAGGACTATATGTAGGGGTGTTCAACACTGATTCGAAACCAAAAATCGAACCGAATCGAAGCTTAATGGCTTACTGGTAATGGCTTAACGGACGAAGAACGAATTGAATTTTTTTTATTAACGACTTATCTGTTTAGAGGCAGATTATTCAATTTTCTTAACAGATAATCTGTTAACCTGTTAAAAATATATATATATATATACACATACCCAGTAAAATCCCACCTCCCCTTGAATATAATGTGTCAAGGCATCCAACGTCAGAGAAAATAAGAATGGGCTAAGCGCATATCCTTGGTGTAACCCCATAATAACCGGAAAAAGTTATGAGTTACCTTCCGCAGTCCTGACCCGAGTCTTAGCTTCATCATACATATCCTTTATCGATTCAATGTACGCTACCGGCACTCCTTTCACTTCGAGGCATCTCCAAAGAATATCCATAGGGATCCTGTCATACGCCTTTTCTAGGTCAATAAATATCATGTGGAAATCCCTCTTCCTATACCCTTCCTATACCTGTATTGTTCCACCCAGGGGCGAAGGCACATGATATGAAGGGTGGTCAACTGACAACCCTTCGTCGGAAAATTATACTGCGTATATAGGTAAGATATTAGGTTTTAGAGATATATAACATATATTGAACACTCTTTGTCGGAGAATTTTCTTCACTTCTTTTCAGTTTGAACACCCTTAATAAAATTCCTGGCTTCGCCACTGGTTCCACCAACCTCCTTATAAGGCGGATAGCTTCCGTAGTAGAACGTCCTTGCATGAACCCAACTGATTTTCAGAAATAGATACCGCCCTTCTCACCCTCCCTTCCACCACCCTCTCCCAAACTTTCATGGTATGACTTAACATCTTGATGCCCCTATAATTATTACAATTCTGAATTTCACCTTTGTTCTTAAACAACGGAATCATCAAACTACATCTCCACTCATCTGGCATCCTCTTCGTCTAAAATTTATTTTTTAAATATAAAAAAACTAATACCCTTGAAAATGGATAACAAAAACAAATCGGTTTGTATTTCCTTATTCCTCTTGGTTATCTGAGGGTTTGACTTTCTTTCTATCTTCCTTCTTATCTAATCCAAGATTTCATAGCTTCACCTACTTGGTTTAAAGATCTTGGATTAACGAGTTTAAACTAGTCCATGTTCGATGTTTCTAATAAATGTTCTTTGAAAAGCGTTTCCTATTTTATTCTGTACTCTTCCTTACATAGGGACTCTATGGAAAATCATTAGTTATTATTTACCAGTTAGAATAATAGTGTCGAAGAGGGAACGAATTTAGTCAAATGGGATGTGCATTTTAACACCCCTTCAATCTGGAGCAATTGTCCCATCGGCGATATTTGGTGAATTCACACCTATTTGAAACAATGTTCTCTATTGCTTTTATGGTGCTAAACTTACCTTTGCATTGCTTCCGATTCATGCTCTATAATCAGTTCAGCTACTTCATGTCCAACAGGGAAAACACAATTTAGTGAATATGTATATTAGGCCGATAAACCGCCTGATAAGAGCTAATCCAATACCAATCCGTCTGATATTTTATCGGGTGGCTAACGGATTAATACATTTAAAAGCCGATAACCGTTAAGAGTAAATAACTGGCCAATTCGCCCGATAAGCAGCCCTAACTACATGTCCTTAACTTTTGAATTTGGAACTCTAAGTTCAGGACTACATGTCCTTAACTTTTGAACTTGTAATTCTAAGTTAAGGAAGCTTTTGAACTTGGAACTAGGTATTGACTAATAATAGTATGAAACAATTATACTGTATATCACCCAACCTAGTTCTATAACCATAAAGAGCCCATATTTTGGGATTTTACATGCTGGGGCCCATATTGTATATATCATGAAATAAAAATTTCAATCTTTAACCTAAACAATCTTCACTCATCTCTTCTACATTTTCTCATCTTCTTCTCTCCACTCCACTGGCCACCTCTCCTAAGTTTGTTGTAAAGTCAAGATTTTGATATCCAAACAAAAAATTAAGTTGAGGGAGTTAGAAGCTTTTCAGATCTGAAAATTTATGAAAGAATCGTGCTCACATTCGAGTGGGTGCTATTGAAATTAATTGATAATAGTCCAAGAAGCTTCAACCTAGAGATTTGGTTCAGTTGGACTACTTTACAACTCTTTGAGAATGAATTTGGTGAGGTAAAATTGGGGAAAGCATTGCGTTCTTGATTTTTGTTGAAATTTCTTCAAGATTCAAATTCTGGACTAAAAATTGGAACTGGGTTCTTGTTTTTTGTTGAAATTTCTTCAAAATAGAAGTTCTAGACTGAGATTTTAAGCCTATTGTAATTTATGAGTTTTTTTAATAGACCTGAGGAAGATGTATTTTGGTGGAAAAATCAAACGGGTGTTGATTAATATCGGTGAAATTATTTGGGTAAAGCTAAAAATATTGAGAAAACTTTTAGTAACTTGAATCTAGAGTACTGGGTTGATTGAGCATAATTAACATTGGTTTTGAGAATCATACCAGTTGAAAAAGGAAATTTAAGGTGAAATTCAGTTTTCGTATACAACATTATACATCATTATATAATATTATACAACATTATACAAAAACATAATAAGTGTATAATATTGTATAATGTTGTATATTAGGTGTGTAAATAGTGTATACACCATTATTCTTTCTATTCGTGATTTCTGTTCGACTTTGGTGCGGTGGTCTTTCTCTTTGAAGTAAGTTCCCCTTTCACATGTGCAGTTAAAACTAATTTTACTTTTTTGTTTTGGTGAAATAGTAGAATAAATTATTATACATTTCTTATACGATTTTAAACTAAGTTATACATTTTTATACATGTACAACATATGTGGACTTAAAACTAATATTAAATTTTTTCTTACTTTTTCTTGAACAATCTATGTATAAAATTAATTTTTTGTTGATTTATCTGCCAACTTGCGAATTTGTAGCAATTTTTTTCAATTTTATTTTTCATTTCTTTTGTTTATGCTATTTATAACTTGGGATAGAAGAAAATTTAGATTTTTTTTAAGTTGCGTTATAATTGGTTTGCATTGTTGTAATTGCAATAGAAATGTATATGATCGATTTAAGTTGGTTGTGTGCAAAGAATAAAAAATTATATATAGAGTCTGTAAAGTTAAATCCAGACATGATGTCATATTATGAGATTTTTATGGGCTATACTGATGAAAACTTAAAATGATGGCTATGCGGATGAAAAGTAAATACGCTAACTGTACTTTTATGCAATTATCCCAACAAAAAAAGGTAAACTATCCCATATAAATGAATAACATGGGTTAAAACAGAGTTCGTTGTGACTTGCGGCCTACTATGTTCTCTCACACTCTTCTACCCAAATAAAAGCCCAAAATAATACCAAATTTCATCTCGTGGATTGGGTTCACGGTGAAACTATTGGTCAAGGAAGTTTTGCAGTACCCACAAAGCAGAGTACTCAAATTCTTCCATTGATGGTAGTACAGTCATCTTGGGTTTCCCACTCAGCTACTCTCAGCAACAAGAAGAAACGCGTATTTCCGTTTGTGAAAGAATGTGTAGCACTGTCATTTCATATTAATTTTAATAGATTAATGGTTATTTTTGCTCAGCATTAAAAATACGGGATAAAAAGTAAATACCACTTTAAAAGGTGGTTATCCCACACAATTTTTTACTCATATTTGTCTAACAATAGTACAGAACTGTTTCAATGGGTGAACAAGGAAATGTCTTTCCACTACAGTTTGTCTTGTACATTGTTGTGACAGATTTTAGAATAATATCAAACTTTAAGAATTGACTTAAATTACATTGCTTGCTAGTTGCTACACAGAATTTAGGATGGCGTCTCAAAATGCTTTTCTCATTTGCTTTAAAGGCTCAAGAAATTGGCTACAACTTTACAACGTGAGCATCTACAACACTATCAGCATTCTAAAGAGAGTAAAGATTTACCCGCACCAGATGTTTACACATCTCTATCCAATATTCTTTTCTATCGGAATAGTGTAAACGTAGATTAATCCTTGTGCCGTAGCTAAAAGATTTACACACACAAAACAAATATCTATATTTACTTAAAAGGAAGAAAGTCATCCTGAGATTTTGCCAAGTGTCATGTGCATAAAGTGCCATGTAGCTATTTTTAGGACAAATTAGTTAATTTAGGTAAAATTAGTTTCTCTTTTTAAATTTTGAATTTGAAAATAATTAAAATGTATATTATTTAAAAATAAAAAGAAAAAGAAACGGTACTTTCTACTCTTTATATCTACCATATTAAGGAACACGGTAATTTTTACACTATTTCTTTTTTTGGGAAAGCAATGCCTATTTGCCCTAAAATACTAATCCTAAATTCGGTTCTTCAATCACACGACCTCTCACCACAATTCCAACTCCTTACCCACGATCTCTTCTGCGCTTCATTCTCATCCCACGATCTTTCACCATCATTTCAACTCCTCACCCACGAACTCTTCTGCGCTCCATTCTTAGTGATATGATTTCACAGTTTTGTCAAATTAGTGTTCTTTTTTACTGTATATAATTCTATTCTTTCTTCCAAGTGTTCTTATCAAACAAAAATTTTGGACTACGAGAGGTGTTTGAATCCAACAATTGTCTAACCAAAACTTAAAATCTGTCGAATCCAAGGGCGAGAAAAAAATTAATAAAAGAGAGAGTTTTACCGTCTGTGAGAAAGATTTGAAGGTATAAAGTTTCATGTTTACACCATGTATTTTTGTATTAAATTCCTATTCCTTAATTGTTCCATAGCAGGCATCATATTGGGGTTTTCCCCTTTTGGGATTCATCGAAGCCAGATCAACAATCTATTGGATCACGGGAACTCCGACGGATATTTTTCTCTTCTTCTGGTATGGCCAGGTTACAATTAGAATTGCATAACAAATAATTATCTCAATCGCAATTATCTTCTTTCGCTTTTGTTGAGAGATTAGAAAAAATAAATTTGAAAATTGAAATCTCATAAGTTCTCAAAAGTACTGTGCGCTATTTGCTTTGTTTCCATCTATTGTTGTTGCTACTGTTACTATTGATGATATTGATACGGGTTGTTAAGATTTCTTTCATTTTTTTCTTTACATAATATGCGTTTAATGCAAAATTTCAGTTCAAAAACTCATATTGGTTTTTGAATAAACTGGTAAGTTTAAAATTAATATACAATTTTAAAGGGTGTTATGTCGTATAATACTATTTACAGTAATTTAGCAAGTTATGAAATTCTACAGTGCAGACAATGGGGTGTTGCATTTACCCCAAGAGGACGTACTTGAGCAAAACAAGCAGGTGAAAAAAATAACTTTATCGACAAGGAATACTCTATGAAATCCACTATTCATGAGAGCTACTACTCAAGTTTCTGATCATCAATGCCCGTACCTGAATTTGTGTACTGCAATTGTTCCAGTTTCGAACTCTAATAAAATGACAATGTGATTCTGTTAATGTATGTTTTTGCTACCACAAAATTAGAATCGCACAGATATGAAGGTGTTTTAAGAACCTCATCCAAAGTACATAAACCTAAACATGTTATTTGGTGCATCTATTACGCACAATTGCTCTAGCATTTTTAGAAGCGGAACAATGAGATCGTTGATTAAATAATCAGCTTATTAATAGATTTGGAAAATATCTACTTAGATAATTTGATTTAGCGTACAACTGGGTTTTCTCCCATTATTCACAAGCTGGTTTTGTGCTTCATTTATCCAATAAATTATAGAAGTTTTATGAACCATAACATAAGCTGGCCTTATCATGGTAATATGATCAGTTCTTTATTTTATTTACCAATCTATCTTGGTATGAACTAAGATTATGATGCTCCAAAATAGTTTGATAATCTTTTGAGTAATGGTTCATATTAGTTATGCTAAAGATATAGATAATTCTTATTTCAGCAGCATAACTATAGACAATGGAAGATTGAACAGAAAGTTGTCAATTATTGAATGAGGCAAGAGACGTGGAGTAAGAATTTGATATTTGTAAGGGTAAAATAAAATTGTTATTGCTTAACTTTCCTAAGTTTTATTTTATTCCTCTCTTCTAAACTTTATTTCTCTTTATACGTTTAAAGGATATATATTGAAATACTTTTTCTTCCAATATACTACTTTAAAGTAAGTATACGATATGTAATGTACTTTATGCAAAAATTTGTTAAAAGGGAGAAGTGCTTCCCTAAGCTCGAAACCTTATGAAGGTTTCTCCGGATAGATGCGCATGAGAAACAAAAATGCTTTTAACATGAACTCAAAAGCATAATATTCACATGAGATAATAGACTGGCAATATAGGGGAGAGGATGGTATGAATTACTTGATCTTCTTATTAATGATCTTTTTTTCCTCTCAAATTGTTTTCTTAATTCGGATAGTTGCATTTAAATACTTATGATATTTGGTTTACCATGAACTTGGTACTTTGTGCAAACTGATGCTCAATTTAATTGAGAGGTTCCTATTGAGTGTAATTCTGCTCCGGTAAATTTTTTCTTAATTTTTTAGTTTATATATGGACACTTCTTTGATCATCGTCTATTTTGTGTGCAGTATTGTTAAATTCCCTTTCGAAATAATACAACAATTTATAGTTGATGAAAATGTTAGCGTTTTTAAGGAGCATCGACATTTAATACATTTGTGATCTGTCTATATCTTCAATAAAGACACACTCGAAAGGACTATATAGAATAAATTTCTGGCTTAGTTGCTATAGTTGTTGATTTATCTTAATTATGTGTGTGGAATATCTTAAAGTTTGATTAACAGATTTTCCTTTTTGCATTAATCACTTATCATTCTTTATAGATATGCCTAGATTGTTTACAATTCTACCAAATCTGGTGATCTATATGCAATTGTTCAGACCTGTAAGTTTGGAATTTGTAAAATGTATTATAATTGAATTTCTGTTATAAATTTTTGTCGAGAATGGTGTGTTTTATGTAAAATATATTAATTGAGTTTCTCTATGTAAAATCTATTATAATTGAGTTTCTGTATGAAATTTTTTGTCGACAATGGTATGCTTTTAATTCATCCAAACTTAAACTCGTGTAATATTATATTTGTATTTTGGTTAACCTTATAACTAAGAACCATGTTTCATTAGATTTTCTTAGATATGGTACAAATATCAAACTGGAGCACTAAAGAAATTGACTTTTAAGGCAAATGAAAAGTCTCAAGTACAATTGTACGGAATAAGCATGTCCTGTAACTGTTCTTCATAACTTTTTAATTGGCTTCTTCAATAGTTTATGAAAACTTACTCTTTAGCAAGTAAAGAGTTTACTTGGTCATATGAATAATTATTGTTAGTCCGTCTGATGATTGTGCTTTTTGTCTGTCCCTAATGTTTATACATTTAATGAGATGGATTACTATGATACATGAAATAATTATGATTTGTGAATTACTGGTTAAAATGATACTATAGTCACCTTTCAATTGAAGTACAAAGATTTCCTTTTAAATCAACATCTTATAAATTTTTATGCAGGTTTGGAAAGTCTTAAACAACACAAAAGGTGAATACACATCTATCATCCGTGGGCAAAAAATAGGATGAGTAGTTAATTTTCTTTCTTATTTTATGTGAATTTGTATTATGTCGTATGCATTTAGGAATTTGTCTTGGCTGGAAAATTTGACGATTAAGTGTTTGCAACACGTTGATAATTTAGGAAGCATAAAGTGATGTAGCAATTTGGTTGAGGAAGGTTTATATTGCAAATAAGTTTATTCAAAGTTATTTTATGATATGATTCAACCTTGGACTTTGGTGATTATGTTAATTCATTTGTTGGACTGAGGTTTCCGGCATAGGAGTCAAGGCAGAAGAGTTTATGAAAGTTGGTTTGAAAATGGTGATTTAATTGAACTACTTAAAATCATATTCAAGATGAAGGATGATGTTTGGAGTAAAAATGATTTGTTGGTGAATTTGTAATTTTTATTTATTTTTCTTCTGTGTGATAAAATTAAGCTAATGGCATGTTGTCCTTCTACGGGAGCGGCCGAAAATCCAAGAAAATAAAGTATTTGCTTTAGGCCCCAAGCTCTTGAGGCCCCCAAAATTTTGATGTAGTATTAATTTTATAGCTTAATTACATATTTTATTTTATTCTTTTGAAAGTTTTAAAGTATGGACGTGAACAAAAAAAGTTGATTCATCTTGATATCAATTACTCCTTTCATCCCAAATATGTGATCATGTTCAAATTTTGAAAGTTAAATGAATTATACTTTTATCGTATTTATTTAAGTGTCTTTTAAATAATTAATTTTGTGACTTATAGTACTTTTATATATTTTTAAAGTATGTAAGTTTTATTTTTAAAAATTTAAAGATTCTATAGCTAAATGAACAATTAAAATTAAAAAATTTGAATTTCGAAAACAAAAAGTTTCACATAAATTGAGACACGGGAAATATTATGTTATAACTTCTAGAATAAGATTCTATTGTTATACAATTTTATTATCTTTCGACATGATATAGTTTATTAATTTTTTGTTATACACTAGCTAGAATTTAGAGTATCAGCTAGAAATTACTCAAAAACGAAATGACATCAACTGAAACTTTGATATAATTATCTCATAAAGGTGCTCCGGCTAATTTTTTTAATAAATAATAAAAAACATAACTAATAAATATGTGAGAGTATTTTATATAGAAAAAGTATTATTACAAATAATTTGGATGATAAATATTAATTAATAACTTTGAATCCCAAAAAATAAAAATATTTAAGGCCTCATAAATAATTTTGGCTTTAGGCCCCTGCCCCTGTCCTTCTATTACAAATATTGTAGAGCCCAAATATGAATTTTGTTTGACTAAAGTATTGTGTACTCCTAAAGAGCGTGACTAATTTTGTTGTACTAAAACATTGTTTAATAAGAAGTGCTTTTAGGTTCTTTACTTTGATTCGCACATCGTAAAATGCATTGTTTTTTCCTTTACAATTATTCGCGCATTGCGCGGGTTTTTCTCTATGATATAATTTAAACAAGGGAGAACACTGATCACTCGCCATAATCTATATATAGAGGCAAAGAGGGTAGAATCAACAAATTGTGTCATACCTTTGCAAATTCAATTGCCTGCTTGCCCTCATGGCCTTTACTGAAGAAATAATTGAAATAATCTGAATAAATCACCTGCTTATAAAACGGTTTCTCTCCATTTTCTAGCACTTGTGGCAAAGGAACCAAAACTGCATCAGGCGCCGGATTCACAAATATTGGTACTGATACTCTATTTCTATTGGCATTTACAATCACGCGATGCTCAACGCTCTTGTACCTGTCGTTGCTCATGATCTGAAGGACATCCCCTATATTGATTACGAGCGCTCCTTTGACTGGGGGCACATGAATCCAGCCATCGCCTTTGGGTTCTCGGACATAAAGGCCACCGACATCATCTTGTAAGAGCATAGTGATTGAAGAAACATCAGCATGACGGCCAGCACCAGCAGTGAGCTCAGGGTTCGGGCACGTAGGGTAGTGAATGAGGTTAACAATCAGCGTACCCATTACAACCGACTTCATTGCTTCATCAATCTGCTTCACATTTAGTCCCTTGAGTAGCACCTCTAGAAGCTTTACTATAACAGGTTTAGCCAATTTCATGTACTCCAAAACCTGATCTCTGTAGAAGTAAAATGACATTAGTCCAAAAAATGGTCTAGACAGATAGTGATATTGAATAGCAAAGGAGCCCAACAAGTAAGAGCGGTCGCAGTTCTGTTTGAGGGAATGGGCTGGAAGGCTAGTTGTCATATTAGTCACCGAAAGGGAAACGCCTAGAGCTGCTTCAACATTGCCAGGCATAAGACCTGGCTATGTGGAGTAGACCTCACTTGCTCTTTGGCTCCGGCCTTTGGACCCATATTGGAAAGGGATCTTTGTTTATTTTATTATAAAAGAAACACCACGAGTTACGTCTTATTCCCAAGGAGACGTTTGATCTTCCTAGTCTAGGGGCTTCTCGTAAGGAGTGACCTAAGTTGCTCCGATATGGCAGTTTAGGTACCGCACCCATGTCGACACGATACTAATATGGGTGTGGGTATAGAATTCGTATCGGATCAGGTCAAACAATGTTGAGTACTACCATGATGAATGGAAAAATTCGAAACGAGATACAATTTAATTCCAGAAATCAGAACCAAAACTAGGGTAAATTTGAAGAAAATAGCACACTTTATCTAGGAAATCAATCATTTACTTATTTACAACTTGATAAAAACGAAATCCAAACTTTACAAGCTATACGTAAGTATTCCATAAAATTTCTCATAATTTAGAGATATTTTTATTTTATTTTTTGAATTTTTTTAGCCGGATCCCGCACCCGTATCTGTATGAGGACCCGTATCCCCAAATCTCAGAACTTACATCTCGAAGGATCCGACTTCTAGATCCGCATTCGTGTTGGATACCCGCACCCGTGTCCGAGCAACTAAGGACTACATACAGCCACTATATATACTAGAATTTGCAAGAGCAAATTAAATGCATATTTTGGTTTATGCTTGGTTCTAAATCAGCAAATGCAACTTGATAATACTCTCTCTCGTAGGGATGGCAAACGGTGCGGGGCGGTGCGGTTGTGGGGCAGACCCGCGCACACCCGCAAAGACTGCGCCCCGCCCCGCCCCGCATATTTTTTAATTTTTTTTTAATTTGGTAGCTTTTAATAATATTTTGTAATTTCTTAAATCCATAATAGTACTATGTAAAATACTAATATTTTGTAATTTCTTTAATTTGACTATTGATTCATCTTGTCACCGCTCGTGGTCTAAAAAACAGCGGATTCTAGGGTATTGATTCATTACTCTTGTGTTCTCTTTTGTTGCTACTTTGCTGTAGGATGAGCAAAGTTGGATTTAATATAGTATTATTAATTAATTATTTTATACTATACAGTAAATGATTGACTTTTCAAACAGTATTCGTGTAATTTAAATAGTGACATCTTTTGAGTATTTTGATTTAATAGTTGGTATTATGAATTGGTGTTTCTATATATAGTGTAGGTGGTCGAATAGATCCATATGTTTTACTTCAATATAGAGCTCAAGAACGCAAGAGCACTACTGCAAAAAGGTATTAATTAATTTCCCTTTTTTCTTTGCCCCGCCCCACCCCGCTCCGCAAACATTGTTAATCGTCCCGCCCCGCGAATGCTAAAAACCGCCCGCCCCGCCTCGCCCCGCGTTATTTTTTTTAAAACTTTAGGCCCGCCCCCGCCCCGCAAACATTGTTAATCGCCCCGCCCCGCGAATGCTAAAAAATGCCCGCCCCGTCCCGCCCCGTTTGCCATCCCTACTCTCTCGCCATGTGATAATAGTTCTCTCAACATTTTAAACAGACAATACTGCTTAGATATCGGATAAGTATTTCCGAAGGCTAAGCCACAATAGAACTTGCAGCTTTTGCTAGATTTACCAGAGAGCTTTGCTGGGATCTAATAGCTTACTATCAATTACATACGGATAAGTTATCTATCAATGATATAAGTGCATTTTGTTAGAATTCTTCTGCCTTCAAAGAGCTCTTTATTTTGTTTTATTTTAATCTTAACTAGCATTAGTAGCAGTTCTCAAACACTATCACTTGGAAATTTGGCATTCACCAAGTTGAAAAGCTAGCAAGTCTGCAAACGTTAAAGGTGACAGAATTGACAAATGTTTTGCACAAAGTTGAATATATTCTTCAAATTATAGTCTAGACACTGTAGTTTGTCATACATCATTAATTCATAACTCTCATAATATAGAGTAAGATCTGTAGATAATAGTAAACAACAACAAAATATTTCGCCATTTGATGCCAAGTGAAGAAAAAGTATTTAAGTACTAGCATTTCCGTACTATTCTTTTTTATCATTACAGTAGTTGTTTATAATATAGCGAGGTGAAAAATTCCGTATATCATGGTAAATTTACTCTTTGGAGCATTCCAATTAAGTTTGCATTCAAGGTGTCGCTAGTGGTCAATAAACTGGGTGAAAAATTGGAGATGAGGTTTCAAATCCCCGCAAGGATAAAATACTAGGGTGATTTCTTCTCATCCGCCAACGCTTGGTCGAGATGCACTTAAATTGAGATAGCAGATCACGTGGGATGGTGGAGATCACTGTTGTCAAAGGCGCGCTTAAGCCCTGAAGCGAGGCTCAAAATATATCGGGCTCTTCGCCTCGCTTTGTAGGCACTTCAGTGTCGCATCAAGACTAAAGGCATACTTTTCTGTGCCAATGAGTGTAATCTTGAAAAGGCGACACTAAATAATTGATATTTCACTTTATTATAATATTTTTCAAATTTTTTGTCCATATATTTGTTATTCATGCTTATGATTATTGATCTTAGACTACATATATATGTTTTTACTTTTTCTTGAGTTACGTCGTTTGTCATTAAAGTCCATGCTTTATTTGCGCTTTCCGCTTAAAGCCCCAACGAACCTTTGCGCTTTTTTCGCTTTTTGCCTTTGATAAGGCTGGCGGAGATCCATGCAAACACCCTCAAGAATTTATTCTAATAGGATAAGTTTTAAGCAGAAAGATCAATCTTTTGAAGCCCTCTAAACTTAGAGCTTGGGGTACTAAACAGAGAATTCAGAAATAAAAACACATAAAAGCAGAACTTTAAACAGGAATTGTTACTGTTTCTCTCTTACTTGGAAACAGCAGGCCACAACATAGTGCTGCTCTCATCCTCAGAATCATAGATATGAAAAAGGTAATCTTTCCACTCCAAAACCTTCTCAGCCAGAGGACTAAAGCTGGTTTTCAACTGCACAGTGTGAGTAGGTGAATTCTCTTTCAAATACTTCCTCCTTTCCTCAACAGGCAACTCAAAGAACTTATGTCCAGCTTCTAATACATTCTCAAGAACTTCAACTGGGATTCCATGATTAATGATCTGAAAGAAACCCCATTTCTCTGCTGCATCACAAATTGATTCTACAACTTTTGGGTCATCGCAATTTGAGAAATCAATAATGGGTATGGATTGTGAGGATACTATTTGGGTAAAATCTAGTCTTTCTTCTTGAGGTTGAATGAATTTTTCAGGTACATTCTTGAGACCAATTTGGGAAAGACCCTTTACTCCATTGCCTTTGTTTACTAGAAAATCAATGAGATCTGATGAGTTAGGGACTTCTGCAGGATACATTTATTTGGGAAAATCGCTTTGGTATGCTGACAGCGAAAAGCTCAGGACTACGAGGAACGAAAAGGAGGGGATAATGAGAAAATAGTTTTCTGGTTTATGGACAGAGTCGTTCAAGTAAATCTAATAAAACTAGAGGAATCGTAAATTAATCTATGGTCAGCCTGGTACACACACTTATTTAATCGTAAATCCTCTATGCATGTGGTCGGGAAGGAAAAGGAAAATGCATAACTACACACCATTTTTTCGGGTCCTTTACTTCCTAAATTTCTTTTAATGAAATTAGTGAAATTAGTATCACCCTAAAATGTTACTATCACGTCTCTATTTGATGGAAATATACGCGCCTAACATATGTATTTTCACTAAATTTTTTTTTTTTTTATCTACTTCTTTCCTACATTTTTTCGGGTCCTTTACTTCCTAAATTTCTTTTAATGAAATTAGTGAAATTAGTATCACCCTAAAATGTTACTATCACGTCTCTATTTGATGGAAATATACGCGCCTAACATATGTATTTTCACTAAATTTTTTTTTTTTTTATCTACTTCTTTCCTAAACTTAAATTTTGTATTTTTTAAAATTCTTTTTCCTTTTTCACACAACCCACCTTCTTCGATCCACCAACCCAAAGTGAAGCATTTGATTAAGCAGATCGAAAAACGGTAAACTCCTAGAAAATTTTCTGGCAATCAACAATCAACAACTAAATTCTTCTTCCTCGTTCCCTCTTTTATGTAAAATTTGATTAATTAAAAAAATATGACTCTTCTCCCCCACCTTACTACCTGAAGTAGTAAAAAACCGAAGGCCCCAATCAAAAAATGGCGAGCATGATGAGAATATTTGTTTACAACTAACAATCAAAACCCTTCTTCTTTTTTAGTTTGTTCTTGTACACTTGATTATATAAAACCAATATTCAAAATTCTGCTTCAACAAATAAAGCTTCTTCGATAAGTGACGACATCACGGATCCGTCATGTGGGTGGTCAAATGCCGAAGCCAAGCTTTAACGAGAGGCCTTAAATTAAAAAAAAAAATTAATATTTTTTTGAAGTCTAGTTTCTATTATTTTGATGTATAAAGTTGTAAATAACTTTTTAAAATCTACCCATTTTCTATTTAGGACAATTAAAAAGACAACAACAACGATTCAGTTAAATCTCATTAGTGGGATCCGGGTTAGTGTATAGACTTTACTCCTACCCCAAATACGTAGAGAAATTATTTCCAAAAAAGGACAATTAAAAAAAGGAAGCAATAATACTCATGTTCACCCTATTCCACAATTTATTCACTCCTAAATAATTTAGGAAATATCAACATTACCATTTTTTTTTACAGAAATAGTAAATCAATCACAATTTAAAATATTATTATTTTTAATATAAAAAACCTTTCTACCTTAAATATTTAATACAAACTTATACAAGCATCCTACTATGGGTTAAATTTGGGGCCCCTAAAAGAATGAGGCCTAAAGCAAATGCTTTAGTTGCTTCACCCTTCAGCCGGCCCTGGTGATGTGGGTGGTCAAATGCCGAAGAAAATTTTAGTGGGCTTCTTCAGTTCTTCTAGGTTCAATCGAAAGTTGATCTTGGGACTACATCTCTTTCATTCCTTTCAGCAATTGCTATTGAAAGTTTAAAAGTGGCAAGTGAAAAGATTAAAAGTAGCCGTAATCCTCTATAAAAGTGCAGTGAAAAAGGAATAAAATTTGCAACTCGTTCTTGTTGGAAAATATGGAGAATGCTGGAGCTAATTTCCGACCAAGTCTGTAAGTAACGAAACTGGAGAAAAGAAAAGAAAAAAAAAACAAAAGGAAAATAGTATTTTATAAAAATAAAATTTCAACATACTCTCTTTTGTACTCTCCCAAGGAGGATGACATACACTATTGCCACATCAACATTAACGATATACTAATTCCATTTAAAAAAAAGTTTAAGAAAGTAATAGGACTCTCACAAAAATAAATTGTGTAGTTACAAATCCGGTTATAAGTCGAGACGGGGAGGGGGAGAGAGGGGTACTTATGCATTTTCCCAAAAACAAAAGAAAATTTGGTTTGAGCAAATATTTGTGGAAAAAAATTTAAAACAATTTCAAATAGAATTGACAATATTTATTACATTACCACTTTGTAATATTTTTACACAAACATTAATATATTTTGTGTCAGTACATATCTATAAGTTTTGATCGAATACCGTGGCTTTTTCTTTTTTTCTTGATTCAAATTGATGATTCTTTTAACGGAAAAGGGTAAAAAATATCTTTTTACATATTAAAAAATATTCATTCATACCCTCTGTTATATTGTTGGTTCAACATAGCCCCCGACGGCACACAATTAGTTCAAAAGTAACCCTATGCTGTTCAGACCATTCACCCGGCAAAATTATTCCACGTGGTTTGATATATTGCTGAAATAGAAATCGTTAAGCAACAACTGAGGATGCGATAATATCTCGATTGGATCATATTGTTGACTCTTTCATGGGGATAATCATAATGAGAATTTTGTTCAATAATGAGTTGTTGAGATCCGCATCAAACTAATTAAATCCAAACTGATGAGGTAGTACAAGACAACAACAACAACAACGGCCCAGTGTGATCTCACAAATGAGATCTGGTGAGGGTAATATGTACGCAGACATTATGCCTATCCCGAGGGATAGTACAAGAAAAATGAAGAATTCAGTATGTTCTTCAATTGAAAAAATACATGCAGCTCTCTTCTCTCCATCAATGCAAACGAATAGTAACATCATCAGATTTTTGCAAAATCAAGTGATGCTTTTCCCGAAGGACGCTTACTGAAAAAATACTCCCAATAATCAGAAAACAGAACATGCTTATAGACTGGTTTCTCTCCATTTTCCAGAACTTGTGGGAAAGGACCAATGACCATATCAAACCTAGGATTCACAAAAAAGGGTATAGATATTCTAGCCTTGCTCGAATCGACAGCTGCACAATGCTCGACACTCTTGTATCGATCGTTGCTCATAATTTGTAACGAGTCGCCAATATTAACAGCTAAGGCTCCTTTAACTGGAGTTACATGAATCCAGTTATTGCGTTTGGTTCCTCGGACGAAAAGGCCTCCTGTATCATCCTGAAGGAGGATAGTAATGCATGAAACGTCGCAGTGTCTGCGACAACCGATTGTGAGGCTTGGATTTGGGCATGGTGGATAGTAGTTCATGTTGATAGCCATAGTGCCCATCAATAGAGGTTCCAAAGATTCATCAATATTTTCATTGACATTAAGGCCTTTTAATAAAATCTCCAGTAGCTTTTTAGCTAGTGGTATAGCCCACTTTTGATACTCCAAGACTTGGTCCCTATACAGAGGAAAATTATATCAAGAAACTCCACCACGAAATTGAAAATTACAAGATTATGTAGTTTTTTGTTTTGACCAAACAGAAGTACTCCCTCCGTTCTAATTGAGATTATGTAGTTTGACTCGACACATTTAAAAAAAAAGAAGAAGAAGGATTTTGAAATATGTGGTCCTAAAAACTTACGGGACAAAAGTTTTGAAGAGCTACAATATTGTGAGACTATAAAAACTTCTTATTAAGAGTGAAATATGTAAAATAAAAAGTTCAAAGTTAAGTTGTTTTTAAATATATATAAAAAAAGTGTTATTCTTTTTTAAACGGAATAATAAGAAAAATGTGTCATTAACTTGAAACGGAGTAACAAATTTATAGTGTAACTAACTCCCATTATCTAGCATAGGATACCACAAATCTTCTTTGCTTGTTGATTGTCTTAGAGGGTTTACATCACGCAAAAATAAATAAAAAATAAAGTTCAAAGTTATCCAACTAATAGCGTGTTTAGCCAAGCTTCTGAAATCAGCTTATTTTGATAAGAGATTTTTTCAAAATTGTTTTTCTCAAAAGTATTTTTGGTAAAAAGTTGTTTGTGTTTGAATAATTAATTTGAAAAACACTTTAAACAACGATTAGTGTTTGGCCAAACTTTTAAAATTTCATCCAAAAGCTTGGCCAAATACTTCAACTTAGAAAAAAAGTGCTTCTAAGTTTGGAGAAGCTTGACCAAACATACTACAAGGGTCGGTTGTATCATGTATGAGGTATAAGAAGGTGTAGTGCTAGTATAAAAATTTAATACCACCTTGATCCTTTGTTTGGTTAGCAAAACTGGTATATGTTATCCTGAGATTAAATTTAGTACCAGAATAACTTATACTTTGTAGCGGATGGGGTAATTAGTGTCGGGAGAACTTATACAATATCATTTTTAATATAACATACCAACCACTAAATAAAAAAAAAATATGAGGATAACTAATCCAGCATAACTTATACCGGCATATTTGCCACCTAATAACTAACACATCTATTTGGGCCCAACCCGTCCATTTGCCACCTAATAAGATTTAGAGACATTTTAGCAAAGTTAAGAGAAGTGCTGATTACCTGGTTTGAGGAGGCCAAAGATTAGCATCATCCCCAGGATTACAACCATGTTTTATACTATCCCTCCATTCCAAAACCTTCTCATCTTTCTCACCTATTGCACTCCAAAACAAGAGCACAGATTCATCAGCTCCAGCATTTTCCTTATAATATTTGATTTTTTCTTCAGCTGGTAACTCAAAAAACCTGTGACCAGCTTCCTTCAAATTCTCAAGAACTTCAATAGGAATCCCATGATTGATTATTTGGAAGAAACCCCATTTGCTGGCTGCTTCTTGAATTGATTTTGCAACATTTACATCATCCCAATTGGACAGATCAATGGTTGGGATTGATTCTTGATTGTCAATTTGTAATTGGTTTTTGTCTAGTCTTTGATCTTCTGGCTGAATGCATTGTTTTGGGACATTATTAAGGCCTGTGTCTACTAGGCCTTTTATTCCATTTGCTTTCTTGATCACAAAATCAAATATGTCAACTCCTTCAAATTTTGTAAAACTCATTTTGATAAGTATAATTTACTGTGGGACAGAAGAGATGAGGTGCTAGCTCTCTTTTATATTTTCTTGGTTGAGGCTGAGGGAGGAGTTGATAAGTGACGTGTTGGATAGCAATATTTCATTTTGGGTGTGTTTGGTACAAGTTTAGGCAATCAAATATCAAAATTAATATTTTTCTTTAAATATATTTTTTTTTTCAAAAGGGAAAATGGGTTTTCCGCTTTTGTATTTACCATTTAGAGAGTCAAAACAGTTTTTGTCTATGTTTTTACGCCTTTTAAATATTTTGGAATTGTTAATTATCGTAATTTTTAATATTTATATATATTTTTTAATTATGAAAAATATGGAGATTCTATGGATGAGTTTATACTAAAAATTAGATAGTTTGATCCTGGTACTTCTGAACTTCATCACATAAACGGAATAGAAAAAGTAATATGTTTCGAAAATATTTTTTTTTCGTACCAAACAAACCCGTTATGTTTTACTCTTTCCTTTTATATGTTACAGCGAATAGGGGTGGGCATACTTTGGGCAAAACTAAAATCCACAAAAGTCAAATTTTTTGGATTTTTGGATTACAGATTGGATTTTGAATTTAATTTTTAAAAGTTTTAGATTTTCGGATTGGATATTGGATTCGGTACTTCGAATTTATGAATATCAGAAAATTCAAAATTCTTATATTTTATATTTAGTCCTTTATCCATATGTCAATACTAATAAGTTCTATACCACTACCCGTTAGAGATTATCACATATATTCAATATTAGTTACTAAGTTATTATGAGAATACTTTTTATTTGGACACGGTTTTACTATTTCTACTTCTTATCTATATTAACGTCTATATTGTACTTTTTTTATATAATAATTTTATTACTTTAATATTTCATTTGGATGATTGTGGTGAGAATGAAGAACTTTTTAGGCTATTTAACATGAGTACTTCATTTGGATATTTTCGTAAAAAGAAGAGACATCTCAACTTATAAGCTCTAAACCAAAAATCCAAAATATCCAAACCGATTAATCCGAAACCTAACTTTAAAAATCCAATCCAATCCGAACTTATTTGGATTGAATTTGGATTTTTTATTTCTTCAATCCGAAAATTGAAAAAACCAAATCAAAATTTTATATGCAATTCGAACTGCCCAAACGCCCACGCCTAACAGCGAAAAGGAAAACAAATTCTAACTTTAATTTTCATTTTATGTTTAATTGCACGCTCTAATTGTCATGAAAATCTTAAGATCACGTGTTCTAATAAGGGTATTTTCGGTTGTGTATTCTTTCTTTTTATAATTTCGTATCCAATTAAATTGTGAATATAAAATACAGTGTTAGATTAGTTGTTTGGAAAATAGTGTAGTGGCTTCCTTTGTTTTTTTGTTGGTAGATAGTGTCCACACGCATGAATTTGTGGTGATATAAGTGGCGGTTTGTTTGAATAGCTTCCACATTTTTCTTGTCAGTTGTCCTGAGTGATGAAATCTACGTGACATTTAGGACACGTTTGGCCACATTTTTTTTTCTATTTTTTTAAAAAACGTATTTGACAATGAAATTTTGACAAGTTTTTAGGAATTTTTGAGAATGAAATTTTCAAAAATCAAAAGTGATTTTGATCACTTTCTTTAAATTTTCAGAAACTTTTGTTTTCCCAATCACAAAAATATATTAAGTAAAATACATATCTAAAAATATTTTCAAATTTCAAATATGATTTTTCAACCTAACTCCCCCTTTCAATTTAGATAGGGTAGTTTGATCCGGCATGAGGTGTTAAAAAAAAAAGAAAATTTTTAAAATTTGTGATCTTAAAAGTTTAAGAGATAAATTTTTTGTAGGGTCATAATATTTGTGTGGTTACACAAACTTCTCATTAAGGAGTCGTTTGGCATAAGGTATAAGAAGGATAGATGGTATAAAAATTAATATCACTTTATATTTTGTTTGGTTAGCAAACCTGATATAAGTTATCCCGGGATTAAAATTAATACCGGAATAATTTATACCTTGTAGAGGGTGGAGTAGTTAATACCGAGTATCTTATACCTTCTTCTTAGAAATTATGCAATTGTCATTTTTAATACAACATACCAAACAATATATAAAAAATAATCACAGCATAACTAATCCAAGCATAACTTATTCCGGCAAAAATTGTATTCAACCCAAACGACCCTTAAGAGTAAAATAGATAAAATAAAAAGTTTAAAATTGAATTATTTTTAATTATAAAAATGTGTTTCTTTCTGAAGCACACTAATTAGAAAAAATACATCACCTAAATTGAAATAGAACGAGTAACGTTTTTCAAAATAACAATTTCTATATTTAAATGCCTAGTTTTATTTAATTTAATTAACTTATTAATAAGTGAAAGTTTCGTCGTCCAAGGGCAAAATGATAAACTTTCTCTTGTCCCTACTAACATCCTGAGCAACTGTCACGATCCCAAAACCTGATTGTGATGGCGCCCAGCACATTGCTAGGCCAGTCTGACCAACCATTCATAACACAGAGCCACCAACTCTCACTTTACCCTTTTTAACATATAACAATAATAAAAAAATGATATAACATCTAGCATATCTAAGAAAAATATCCCAAAATCAGTAGACACCTCCCATAGAATCAGGAGTCATAAGTCATTAGCCTCTACCAGAATACAACTGTAATAGTGTATACAACTGTGACTACAAGTGCAGAATAGTCTAAAGAAAAGATAAGATAGACTGAAGTGTCAGGTCCTGCAGACGCTAGCAACTACCTTGACAGTACGGATGAAGCACTCCGAGTAGCTGGGTAGTCAGCTCAGCTGTGATGTACCTGGATCTGCACACAAGGTGCAGGAAGTAGTGTGAGTACTTCCAACTCATTGGTAATAAGCAAGGGTAAGACACCGAAGGTAAGAAAACCCAATAAAGCACTAAGCAAGGCTATACAACAATATCCTTTACCAATTATTAACATGATCAATATCAGAACCAGCAATATCAGCTAAACAGTACAACAAGTATATCTAAATGCAATGTAATGCATGAACATGACTGCTACGACGCGCAGTCCGATCCACTACTAGTCCAGCTACATGCAATGCAAGCCTCACAGGCATAGAAATAACATTAGAAATCTCTTTTTATTATTTACAGTAAGAAGCAGTGTTTTAGAAATGCCAGAGTTTGGAAAACCATTTTAGATAGTGATAGCTCAGGACTGGTATCAGTATAACATGCTATAATCATAGAAGCAATAGTAACGATCCTCGCGGGATCCAAATAGCCGGCTCACAACCCAAAGATATTCACAACCATCCAAGTACGAGGTTTACCGGCTCAATAGCCAACAACATAGTATAATATTACCAGGTCGGACTAAGCCATAGTCCCCAATCATGATCGACCCCGCACTCACAGGAGAGTACGTGTCTCGCCTCAATACAGTGTCAAATAGTGATATACCGGGGTTTCGAACCCGCTGGTCATCACCCACACCCATTACTCATATCGACTCGGCTCGAAGACTAGCTCGTAATGCCCCTGCCACGAGAATCGACCTCCACGGGTGTAGAAGCTGATCAAAACCAATAGAAATACATCAAAATAGGCTAAAGGAACATAACTCAATCGAAACAACTCGAATTACACCAAAAGCTACGAAGTTGCCAAAACCCGACCCCCGGGCCCGTTTCTTAAAAAATTACAAAAGTTACATTTTCAATCCTTATCTCGATACGAGTCCATATATATAAAGTTTATCAAAATCGGACTCCATTTGCCCACTCAAATCAATAATATTTCAATAACCCAGGCTTAGAGCAAAAACCTCCATTAATACACCTCAAATCCTCCATTTTCAGGTGTTAACTCCATAATTTAACAATATAATAACATAAATTGAGTCCATGAATGCTTATCTGATGAATTCCCTCGATTTCCTCCTCAAAATCGCCTAAATCGTCTCTTAGTTCTAAGCCCCAATTGTGATATAACCTCTGACATTCGAACACTTCTATTCATTAAACATTGACGACTTTTCGCTTCTGCGTTCATCGGCTCGCTTAAGCCAGACCGCTTATGCGGAAATTACGTTGATTCTGCGACTTTTCATTAACAGGTGAGTACCGCTTCTGCGGCCAAGGTCTCGCACCTGCGAGACCACTTCAGCTGTCGCCTTTCCACTCCTGCGAAATTCCCCAGTCGCCTAACACCACTTTTGCGAACAAGGGCTCGCTTCTGCGAGCCCGCACCTGCGACAACACCACCACTCCTACGAAAATACCCGGACAACCTCAAACTCGCTTCTGCAAGATTTCCCACGCTTCTGCAGAGCTGCTTCTACGGTTCCCCATCCGCAGAAGCGAAACTCCTGTTGTAACTCATACCAGCAATCCAAAACTCCAAAAATGCATCCGATAGACCCTCCAGTGCAGCAACCTTCCCACTCCATGCCGCCGCAGCCTCCGCGGCCTTGGCCAGGCCCTTGCGTTCACACTTGGTTGTGGCCCTCTTCCCGGCCTCGAGCTCCTCGTCTTTCCGACGGAGGTGGTCCCCAAGGTCACTTATCCTGCCAAGTGTTTGCTGTATTTAGAGCTCCCGCCTCGCCAATTCCTCAACCAGGGCCCTACTACGGGATCATTTCTCAAGCGCACGCTCATCTCCCGGCATCGATCCTGGTAGTGGCGATACTTCTCCAACACCCTCAAAAATACCGCCGAGCGGATGTTAGTTCGACTGATGCTCTCCACCTCCAGCAAATGAGATTGTGAAACAAAGTCAACTATTAGAATGGAAAGTAAAACAAGGCAAAGAAGAAGCGAATCAACATCCAATTACGTACCTTCAAGCCCATCACGACCACCTCATTCATTAGCCCGATATCCGTGACGTCCCTTAGCGACACATTCTCGGTTTTCGAGCACAACAGCCCAAACTGCGGCACCAAACTCGAGCCTTGGAGCAACAAGTTTAAATCTGTGGGGACCTTGATAAGGCGAGATCTTCCCTCCACGTGCACAACTGAATTTGTGAAGCCTTCCCGGAACATGCGGACATCATCGGGATCCAAATCTGATTCGGATTCAGACACTTCTCCTGCGACGTCTCTTCCTCCTCCCAACATAACCGCCAACGGGACGCATGGCTCACCAACCTCAACAACTACTGAGGAATCCCCCTCCCCCCATCTTAGTGATGGGAGCCACTAACTGAGTCGTCGAAGCAACGGTATCATCATGGCCTAAGCCAGCGGGGCAACCACCACTATTTGTTTGCCCTCAAGGGCAGGCGCCGCGGCCGTACCCTTTTCTGCATCCGTTGGAGGGGAGTCCACGTTAATCACCATAGGAGGAGCCGGCGTGAACATGACCCTGGGCCTGATCAACTGCCTCTCCTCCTCCTCCCCACCTGAGGGCGATTCGTCACTATGGCATACAACTCCCGGCGACCCTCATCCCGAAATGTGTCCCTTGGTGGGGAAAGAGTTGTCGAACTCTCAACCAATGCTGCCCTTGGTACGCGGCGCGATACTAGTGCTGTAATAAGCCAAACGACTGCACCCACTACACCCTGCCGCCAGAAGGCCAACAGAGGAGCCCTGCCACAACGTGCCCTCCCTGTCACAGAAAAGTAAGGTTAGTAAACAAAGCCGAACCAAAACAGAGCAAACGAAGAAGCCGATTTCTCACCTGTAGTAGGTCTGCGGCCATGTCTCTCCCAGAAATACGCCCACGTACGAATCCCCTCGGTATGAGGGAGCACGACCTCAACCCACCCGAGTATTCCAGCTAACAGAGCCGGTGGCGACTTTTTGGCTTCAAAAAGTGACAATGAGTCAGCACTCACATATACGAGACATAAAAGAAAAGGGGAATAAAAAAGAATACGACAATAAAATAACTTACGTGCCTGGTTCCAAGCCTCCGGAAACCCAGTGGGGCAAGCCACTAAATGCTCGATCCTGATATAGAAGAAGTGCTCAAAAGGGCGGGGGTCGACCTCATCGTCCAGCATCGCAGTCAGGCCCCTCGACCCACGAGGGCACGCTCGAAGCATGGTGCCACGGACTCTCTGGGGAGCGTAATGGTCTGAGCACGTGCTGCAGCGTGACCACCCTACCGGCTAGTTCTGCATACTTGATAAACATTGCTAGCAATTTGTAGAGAGAAAGATTGAGCTGACTCGGGCATACCCCGTAATAACGACAGAAATCCACCACCAACATCGGGAGAAGAATAATAAACCCCAACCTGAATGGATAAGCATAAGAGACGCAATATCCTCTGCGGTCGGTGTGGACCCTCCCCTCGCTTCTGGCGAGGACGATGTCTACATGGGTAGGAATGACCCCCATGTTCCCATCATCGGGCCATTCCAATCTCCCCCATTAGCGGGGCTTCATCCACTGGGTCCTCTCCACCATCGGTGGAAAAATTGATTGTCGGACCTCCGGGTCGATGAACTATCTCATCAACTGACGGAACTCCTCCGATCTCTGTGTACTTTGGGCCTCCCATTGCCGGAGGTGGCCCTTCAACTACCGAAGAATTGACCGACAAATCCATCGGAAGAGCATCGCGTGAAGAACTACGTGCCATTGCTGATCTATATGAAGAGAAAGGAATAGAGTTTGGTGGGCGAGATGAAGGTTATCACAACCAAGAAAAGAAAGGAGAAGGTGAATTAGCAGAATGAAAGAATTTCCTATTTTGTAGAGTAAACTACCCTACACAGTACCCCACCCACATAATATTGTTCAGTAATGGACATTACCCTTGTATTTTAAAATCAAACACTTAATATCCTAATATTATTTAAACCATTGCTTCATTTATCGTTGTTTAGTAATAGTATATAAAAAGACTAAACTAACCTTGTAAATGGTACAATTGTATCAGATCGCGCGATCATTGATCAGATTGCTTCAACTTCTTCAGCTTTTTTGGTTCATGTATCTTCTTCCTGTTTTTCCAATAAATGTCTTCCTCAATCAATGGACGAGCCAAAGGGAGATATGGTGAGGGCCATTGGCGCACTATATAATGGGTTCACCCCTCTACTCTTCGCCATTTAAACACCAATAGTTTTGCTTGCGGTAGGTATCAAACTCGTGATGTGCATCACGTGTTGCGCTCTTATCAGTAGACCACCCTGGTGGCAACAAATTTGGCCAATTGTTATTTTTTATTTTTGGGGGGGTGGGTGGGTTTGGTCACTGATAATGAAATATGATGATGTCTTAAAGTTGCTGGAGATTTAGCTGCTCTACCATAAGGTTGAAAGTACTGGTATGACTAAAAGACTAAACAACAATGACAGAGAAGTTTCAGAGATTGGCAATGATGGTTTTTTTTATATAAGGTAATTAATTCTCTTTTTTTTCAGAGATTGGTAAATTTTGTTTCATTAGCACAATGGAGTCTTTAGTAGAAAAGCATTAGAGGCATTTCTATTCTAATGATATATAGTCTCAATAAACATAAGTTGTTCGTCTCCCCAAATCATCATCTCTGTTGCATTTCCCCTTGGGCACAAACACACCATTAAACCAGATTAAGTACTTTTTCTTTTTTCTCTTGATAAGTAGAGCACATAAAATAGTTTTTCCTATCAGAAGAAGTATTCAACCATTTGTGAACAACTAATTTTTGTGCACACCTAAATTCTATACTATTTTAGTATAAATATCTCTTTAAGGTCTAATCTTAATAAAAGAAAACTATAAAAATACTAACATTCTTAGAGTATGAATTTTCTTTTTATATACGTATATGGTTTCTAATTATAATAAATAAGTTAGCTTTAGTATTTTTCTTAGAGTATGAATTTTCTTTATATATATAAAAATAAATATTTACATAAAAAATATATATGGTTTCTCTTAATTAGAATTATAATAAATAAGTTAGCTTTAATATTTTTTCTAGTATAATTTAAACTATAATATAAATATTTAATTTTCTTATGTATATAATATTTAAGTATAGTGTAAGTAACTAATATTTATAACTATACATTTTACTTTCTAATTTCTTCATTAATACAGAATAAGTAAAAGTCATTAACAATAATAATAATGTTATGAATAGAATTCTACTTAGAGTGAATGTCTATCTTGTGGAGAGTTTTACTTTGTGACTAAGTCATATTTCTCCTATAAATAGAGGGGTCTTACCCTATTGTAAATCATCCACAAAATTCAATAAGAATTCCCTCTTTCTCTTTCTCTACAATATTGTTCTTCTTCTTTTATTATTTCATAACACGTTATCAGCACGAGACTCTACCATCTCAAGAAGCTCTTTCGGAAGATTAAGGTAATTTTTCTCCTTTTTTTTGTCGTTCTTCTTTTTTGTTTCTTTAGTTCCCAATAAACAATATGACATGGGTGTTGGATACTGAAATCCACTTAGATGCAATAGGTCTTAGAGACGCCATTAAAGCATCCACCCAAGATTGTGCTAAGGCCTTAATTTTCTTGCGCCATCACCTTGATGAAGGGTTGAAAATTGAATATCTCACATTCAAAGATCCACTTATTTTGTGGAATGGCTTAAAGGAAAGATATGACAACTTAAAGTTGGTCACCCTTCCACAAGCACGATATGATTGGGCTCATCTGAGGCTCCAAGACTTTAAGTCTGTTTCTGAATATAATTCTGCGATGTTCAGAATTACTTCTAAATTGAAACTCTGTGGAGATACTATCAATGATTATGATATGCTTGAGAAAACGTTTACAACGTTTCATGCCTCCAATATGGTTCTGCAACAACTGCAGTACAGAGAGAAAAGTTTCAAGAAGTACTCTGAGCTGATTTCTCTTCTTTTTGTGGCTGAGCGAAACAATGACTTGCAAATAACCTAAGTTAAGAGGTTATGTGAAGGCTACTTCAATTTGTTTTTCCCCAAGAAAATTGAAAACTTTATTTTTTTTGTTTTTCGCAACTGACATGCTACGTTGCTAATTGTATGAAAAAAATTATTTCATCATCACAGACAAAAGGCACATGTCCATATGAACAATTACAATTCCCTTTATTATGTCACGAACACCAATACGGATTTCCACTCAATCAAGTAATCATAATTCATCCCTAAAGCCGACTTGATTAAATCTGACACATTAATTGAACAAGTCAATGAGTATATTTTTTTATCCAATTCCGTCTGTATTTTTCTACTATGCAAGACTATTAAGTCATTCAATGAAAAACATAATTAATTTTTTTTATTACTATGTAATTGTTTATATCATAAACAAAGTTTGTTCGAAATTGCATTATTTATTGAGTTATTGACTTCCCTTTGTCTCTTTTCCTTTATCTTTGAAAATACTTATATTTATTTATATTTTTTTTTGTATGTCAATCTATGGGAAGAAAATATGGATATTTCACAAAGCAAACTTGGATCAAAGTTCAATTGTAAAAATATTTTTTTAGTTGATTCATGTACAACACATACAATACTCAAAGAGAAGAATTATTTCTCTCATTTAAGTATGTGTAAGGCAGATGTTACTACAATTTCTGGTAGTAGTAAATTAATTGAAGGCTCTGGAAGAGCTACTATAACTCCGCCTAAGGGAACAATACTTATCATAGAGAATGCAATGTTCTCCTCCAAGTCCAAGAGGAACTTGTTGAGTTTTAAAGATAACCGTCGAAATGGATATCATATTGAGACGATAGATGAGAATAATCTTGAATATCTCATCATTACCAAAAATGCCTCTGGCCAGAAAAGGGCTATTGAGAAGTTCCCATCTTTGTCTTGTGGCCTGTATTGGACAAGAATTAGTGCAATTGAGGCACATTCTATTGTAAACCAAAAGGTTACCGATTCCAATACTTTTGTACTTTGGCATGATCGATTGGGACACCCTGGATCAATTATGATGAGACGAATCATAAAAAACTCAAATGGGCATCCATTAAAGAATTTAAAGATTCTTTTAAATGATGAATTTTCTTGCACTTCTTGTTATCAAGGCAAGTTAATTATTAGACCATCACCAACAAAGGTTGGAATTGAGTCACCTGCGTTTTTGGAACGTATACAAGGGGACATTTGTGGACCTATTCACCCACCTAGTGGGTCGTTCCGATATTTTATGGTCTTGATAGACGCATCCTCTAGATGGTCTCATGTGTGCCTATTGTCATCTCGCAACCTCGCGTTTGCAAAATTAATGGCACAAATAATTCGATTACGGGCACAATTTCTCGATAATCCAATTAAGTCTATTAGACTTGATAATGCTGCTGGAGTTTTCATCCAAAGCATTTAATGATTATTGTATTATTTGGCGATTTGATTGTGCAAGCGGGTTCGTATGATGTTTTAAGACTTGTGTGCATGTTTAGTTTAGATCCTCAAGGGCTCAGGTGAATTTCATATGAGCTACAGAGTATTTTGAAATAAAATTTTGCTGGTGGGATAAAAGTGGAACATCCTGTAGCTCATGTTCACACTCAAAATGGTCTTGCAAAGTCTTTAATTAAACGTCTGCAATTGATAGCAAGACTGTTACTCATGAAAACGAGGCTGCCCACTTCTGTTTGGGGTCACGCCATTTTGCATGCAGCAATGCTAGTTCGTCTCAAACCGACAAATTATCATAAATATTCCCCGTTGCAATTAGTTTTGGGTCATGAACCCAATATATCCCATTTAAGAATTTTTGGATGCGCAGTATATGTGCCTGTAGCACCGCCATATCGCACCAAAATGGGTCCGCAAAGAAGGTTAGGAATATATGTTGGGTTTGAATCGCCCTCCATTATTCTCTGCCTCGAGCCATTAATGGGAGATTTATTTACTGCACGATTTGCAGACTGTCGATTCGATGAGACACTTTTCCCAAAATTAGGGGGAGAAGTTGGTGAAACCAAACTTAAAATTTTGTGAAAAAATCCATCATTATCTCATCTTGATCCACGTGCCTCTATTTGTGAAAAAGAGGTACAAAAGATTATTCATTTGCAGAGAATAGCAAATCAAATGGCCGATGCATTTACGGATATGAAAAGGATAACAAAATCACATATCCCTGCGGAGAATGTTCCAATCCGTATTGATGTCCCTATTGGACAATCTTCTAGTGTCATAGCTAATGAGTCAAAAGCACGCATGAAACGTGGCGGACCATTAGGTTCCAAAGATCGAAATCCTAGAAAAAGGAAAATAAATGATCAAAATGACACTATGAAATAATCTCATGAATAAATCCACGACTTAATAAATTCTGAGATTCATGAGGAATCCACTGAGCCCGAGACTCAAGAAATAAGGAACTATCAATAAATCCAATCGATATTGAGACAAATTTGAATCGATTGGATATAGTGGTGGATTATGTCTTTGCATATAATGTTGCATCCAGCATTATGCAATAAAGTGAGGATCTTGAACCTCAATCTGTTGGAGAATGTCGACAAAGACTTGATTGGCCAAAATGGCAAGAAACAATCCAATCAGAGTTGAATTCACTTGCAAAACGTGAAGTTTTTGGGCCTGTAGTCCAAACACCTAATGGTGTTAAGCCTGTTGGCTATAAATGGGTCTTTGTACGCAAGAGAAATGAGAAAAATGAGGTGCGAAGATATAAGGCACGCCTTGTTGCACAAGAATTTTCACAAAGGCCTGGTGTTGATTATGAAGAGACATATTCACCCGTTATGGATGCTATAACATTCCGTTATCTCATTAGTTTTGCTGTCCATGAAAAACTTGACATGTATTTAATGGATGTGGTTACCGCCTACCTTTACGACTCACTTGATAATGAGATATACATGAAAATTCCCGATGGCTTCAAAATGCCTAATAATTCAAAATCCCGGGAAATGTTTTCAATCAAATTGCAAAGATCTTTGTATGGTCTTAAGCAATCAGGACGAATGTGGTATAATCGTCTTAGTGAGTATTTATTAAAGGAAGGCTATATAAATGATGCCATTTGCCCATGTGTTTTCATAAAAAAAACAACATCGGAATTTGTTGTACTTGCCGTATATGTTAATGACATAAACCTTATTGGAACTCCTATAGAACTCCAAAAGGCAATTGATTATTTAAAAAAGGAGTTCGAGATGAAAGATCTTGGAAAGACAAAATTATGTCTTGGTTTGCAAATTGAACATTTGGCAAACGGAATTTTTGTTCATCAATCTACCTACATAGAAAAGGTACTGAAACGGTTTTACATGGATGGAGCACATCCATTAAGTACTTCGATGGTTGTTCGATCACTTGATGTGAACAAAGATCCATTCCGACCTCAAGAAGAGAATGAAGAGCTACTTGGTCCTGAAGTACCATATCTTAGTGCAATTGGTGCACTAATGTATCTTGCTAATACTACAAGGCCCGACATAACTTTTTCAGTTAATGTCTTAGCAAGATATAGCTCTGCTCCCACAAGGAGACATTGGAATGGGATCAAACACATATTGCGGTATCTAAAAGGGACTACCGATATGGGCTTATTTTATGGCAACAATTGCATTCCCGATCTTGTTGGTTATGCTGATGCCGGGTATTTATCCGACCCACACAAGGCTCGATCTCAAACAGGTTATGTGTTTACCTGTGGAGGCACTGTCATATCTTGGCGATCGACTAAGCAATCAATTGTGGCTACTTCATCTAATCATGCTGAGATAATTGCTATTCATGAAGCAAGTCTAGAGCTCTGATACCAACTTGTCACGACCCGGATTTTCCCCCAACATCGGGATCGTGATGGCGCCTACTCGTGGTAGCTAGGCAAGCCACCGTATTCATACTATCCTGTTTTTAACACAATTTTAATTAAATAAATGCGGAATACTTTATCGAAATGGAAATAACAAATCACAAGGTGAAAATCATACCGAAATTCTCTACCCAAGACGTGGAGTCACCAACTCACGAACTACTATGGAATACTACACATAAAAGTCTGAAAGAAATATAACATAATTCTGTTTGTCTCGGAACAAAGAGACTACAGCTAGTAACATAAATAAAGAGAGAGAGACGCCGGGCCTGCGGACGTCTGCAAGCTACCTCGGTCTCAAATGTGATCAACTCCCACGCAATCGATTTACTGCTGCTGCTCCTGATCGTAACCTGGACCTGTGCAAAAACGCACAGAAGTGTAGTATCAGCACAACCGACCCCATGTGCTGGTAAGTGCCTGGCCTATCCCGGCGAAGTAGTGACAAGCCTAGGACCAGACACTCACATAAACCTGTGCAATTCAATATATATATATGTGTACCACAAAATAACAAGAAATAATCAAGTATTAACACAATAAGGAATACCTTAAAGAATTCAACAATTAATCACAATTAATAATTTCACAAGGAAAAACAAAGTATAATGTAAACACAGGTAATATCATTTCAAGAAATAGCAAGCAGTTGCACGGCATCACCCTTCGTGCTTTTACTCTCATCCTCACATCCATAGTACGGCATGATCCTTCGTACATGGTTCAATAACAGGGCACGGCATGATCCTTCGTGCATAATCAATAATAGGGCACGCCATGATCCTTCGTGCATAATCAATAATAGGGCACGGCATGATCCTTCGTGCATAATCAATAGATAAACATGGCACGACATTAAACTTCGTGCATAAATAAATAAACATGGCACGGCATCACCCTTCGTGCATTATCACTCTTCCTCATCCAAATAACAATCACAGTTAAGGGCAAAGAAAGAAACAGTAATTCATAAACCGTCCCATCAAGGGCAATCAATAATTATCTTCACAACAAGTCCCAACAAGGGAGAACAATAACAATTCATCCGTAATATATCTCAAAATAATCATTTTCCAACGACTCACGGTCATACTAGACGCCAGTGTATGGATGCTCGTCACCACAGCCCATACACCGCACTCGATCACATAACACATAACACATAATCCTATTCTCTCAAGCTAGGATAGAACAAACACTTACCTCGAAAGTTTACGAACGATTCAATCCGTAGCAATGCCTTTTCCTTTTGAATTTGACTCCAATCCAATTGTATCTATACACAATTGATTTAATATCATCAATTCTACTTAACAAACTAGTTCATATTGCTAAATATGGTTTTTACAATATTCTGCCCGGAATAGTAAAAACCGACCCCGGGGCCCACATAATCGAAACTCAAGTTTCGAACCAAAATAAGTTCACCCAATCTTCCATGAGTTCAAATATACAATTTGTTCTTAAGTTCGACTCCAAAACGAGGTCTAAATCGCAAATTCTTTAAAAGCCCTAACTATACCCATTTCTCAAATTTTCAACCAATTTATACATGTTTAAGCCTAAGGATTTGATTGATGTTGATGAAAAATGAAGAAGACGAGTTAACAATACTTACCCAATGAACTTTGATGAAGAAATGCCTCAAAAATCGCCTAAGAGTTGTGGAGAAGAAAGGGGTTTGTGAAAATGGGATAAAATCCCGTAAGTGTTCTGTTTTTGAGCTGAAGAATTCACTGGGCGAAATTACCCTACGCGATCGCGTGAATTGGGCTGCGATCGCGTAGAGGAAAGACTGGCCTCTTATGCGATCGCGTGAAAATGGTTGCGATCGCGTAGAGAAAGGACTGGAAGCTACGCGATCGCGTGAGGATTGCTGCGATCGCGTAGAAGAAACTCACCGGGCAGCCTATTTGCTCTATGCGATCGCGTGAACAAGACTGCGATCGCGTGGGGGAGGAACTGGAAGCTACGCGATCGCGTGAGGGATGCTGCGATCGCGTAGAAGAACTGGCCAATGCTGTGCGATCGCGTGGACGAGGCCGCGATCGCGTAGAACAAAATCCCTCTGCAGAAACAGCAGAATTTCTGCTGTGTTTTCAAATCCGAAAACACCCCGAACCACCTCCGAAACACTCCCGAGCCCTCGGGGCTCCAAACCAAATATGTACACTAACTCAAAAACATCATACGAACTTGCTCGCGTGATCAAATCGCTAAAATAACATCAAAATCAATGAATTGAGCCTTAAAACTCAAGAATTCTTTAAAATTCCATAATTTCCAAACTTTCCAATTTAAGGCCGAAACACGTCAAACGACGTCCGTTTTCAATCAAACTTTACAGGAAGCGCTTAACCAATATATATGACCTGTACCGGGCGTCGGAACCAAAATACGAGCCCGATACCAGTACTTTTTAATCAAAATTCAGTTTCATTTTCCTTAAACATTTTCAGAAAACAATTTAACAGAAAAATTCTTTTACCGGGTTCTAGACCTCGGATTTCAATTCCGGACATATGCCCAAGTTCCATATTTTTCTACGGATTTTCTGAAATAGTCAAATCACGGATCCGGTCCGTTTACCAAAAATGTTGACCAAAGTCAACCATATCAATATTAATATCAAAATTCTTCTACTTTTTCACATATTTCACATATTTCAACATAAATATTTTTCAACTTTGTGCCCGGACTGTGCACGCAAATCGAGGCAACATAGAATGAGGTTTTCAAGGCCTTAGAAGCTCGAAATGATTAATTAAATAAGTGATGACCCTTTGGGTCGTCACAATCTCCACCTCTAAAACAACCGTTCGTCCTCGACCGGACAAGAGAAGGAAGTACCTGAGTCGGGGAACAAATATGGGTAGCGGCTCTGCATATCAGACTCTGACTCCCAGGTCGACGCCTCAGGAGGCTGACCTCTCCACTGAACATGCACAGAAGGATAACTCTTCGACCTCAATCGTCGAACCCGCCGGTCTAGAATGGCCACCGGCTCCTCCTCGTAGGATAGATCATTGTCCAATTGGACAGTACTGAAGTCTAACACATGTGTGGGATCATCGTGGTATCTCCGAAGCATAGATACATGAAAAACTGGATGCACGGCTGATAAGCTAGGCGGCAAAGCTAATCTGTAAGCCACCCCTCCCACTCTGTCTAGAATCTCAAATGGGCCAATATACCTAGGGCTGAGCTTGCCCTTCTTCCCAAACCTCATCACGCCCTTCATAGGCGACACTCGGAGCAATACTCGTTCACCAACCATGAAATCTATATCTCGAACCTTACGATCCGCATAAGTCCTTTTGCCTAGACTGAGCTGAACGCAATCTCTCCTGAATAGTCTTGACCTTATCTAAGGCCTCCCGAACTAAGTCTGTACCCAACAACCGAGCCTCTCCCGGTTCAAACCATCCGACCGGCGATCGACATCGCCTACCATACAACGCCTCATACGGAGCCATCCGGATGCTAGATTGGTAACCGTTATTGTAGGCGAACTCTGCTAAGGCAGGAACCGGTCCCACGAGCCTCCGAAATCAATAACACGAGGCTCGAAGCATGTCCTCGAGAATCCGAATAGTCCTCTCGGACCGGCCATCCGTCCGAGGATGAAATGTCGTACTCAACTCGAACCTGGGTGCCTAACTCCCGCCGGACCGCTCTCCATAACCGCGAGGTAAACTGCGTTCCCGATCAGAGATAATAGATACGGCACCCCATGGAGACGAACAATCTCCCTAATGTAAACCTCCGCTAACCTCTCCGACGAGTAGGAGACGGATACTGGAATAAAGTGTGCTGACTTGGTCAGCCTATCAACAATGACCCAAATAGCATCAAATTTCCTCCGAGTCAAAGGAAGTCCAGTAACGAAGTCCATAGTGATCCGCTCCCATTTCCACTCGGGAATTTCAATCCTCTAGAATACACCACCAGGTCTCTGGTGCTCATATTTCACCTGCTGACAATTTAGACACCAAGCGACATACGCAACAATATCTTTCTTCATTCTGCGCCACCAATAGTGTTGCCGTAAATCCTGGTACATCTTCGCGGCGCCTGGGTGAATAGAATACCGCGAACTGTGGGCCTCTGCTAAGATCAACTCTCGAATTCCTTCGACATTGGGCACACAAACTCGACCCTGCAATTTCAATACCCCATCATCATCTAGATTTACCTGTGTGGCACCTCCCCGCTGTACTGTATCTCTCAACTTACGCAAATGAGGATCATCAAATTGCCTCTCACGGATACGCTCTAATAAAGAAGAACGAGCGACCGTGCAGGCTAACACCCTGCTAGGCTCAGAAATGTCTAATCTCACGAACCGGTTGGCTAAGGCCTGGACATCTAGAGCTAATGGTCTCTGATTGACCGGAATATATGCAAGACTACCCATGCTGGCATACTTTCTACTCAATGCATCGGCCACCACATTGGCCTTACCCGGGTGATATAATATAGTAACATCATAGTCTTTTAGCAACTCTAACCATCTCCGCTGTCGTAGATTCAACTCCTTCTGTTTGAACAAGTACCGTAGGCTTTTGTGATCGGTGTACACCTCACATGTCACACCATATAGATAATGCCTCCAGATCTTTAAGGCATGAACCACCGCTGCTAACTCAAGATCATGAACTGGATAATTCTTCTCATGTATCTTTAACTGCCTCGAAGCATAAGCGATAACCTTACCATCCTACATCAATACCGCTCCAAGTCGTGCACGGGAAGCGTCACAATAAACTGTATAAGGCCCTGTACCCGTAGGTAGTATCAACACTGGTGTGGTGGTCAAGGCTGTCTTGAGCTTCTGAAAGCTCGCCTCACACTTCTCTGACCACTGAAACTGGACACCCTTCTGGGTCAACCTGGTCATCGGGGCTGCAATAGAAGAAAACCCCTCTACAAAACGACGGTAGTAACCTGCTAATCCCAAGAAACTCCGTATCTCAGTCACTGAAGCTGGTCGAGGCCAATTCTGGACTGCCTCAATCTTCTTTGGGTCTACCTGAATACCTTCCACTGATACAATGTGACCCAGAAATGCTACCGAACTCAGCCAGAACTCACATTTAGAAAATTTGGCATATAGTCGGTTATCTTTCAGAGTCTGAAGAACCACTCTGAGGTGCTGCTCGTGCTCTTCCTGGCTGCGGGAGTACACCGGGATGTCATCTATGAAGACTATCACGAACAGATCTAAGTAAGGCCTGAATACCCGATTCATCAACTCCATGAATGCTGCTGGGGCATTGGTCAACCCGAAGGACACGACCAAGAACTCATAATGCCCATATCTAGAGCGAAAGGCTGTCTTAGGAATGTCAGCCGCCCTGATCTTCAGCTGATGGTAGCCCGACCTCAAGTCTATCTTAGAGAATACCCTCGCTCCCTGGAGTTGGTCAAACAAATCATCAATCCTCGGCAGTGGATATTTATTTTTGATAGTCACCTTGTTTAACTGCCGGTAATCAATACACATCCGCATCGAGCCATCCTTCTTGTTTACAAATAACACAGGTGCTCCCCAGGGGGAAACACTGGGTCTGATAAAACCCTTCTCAAGAAGATCCTGCAACTGATCTTTCAACTCTTTTAGTTCCGGCGGGGCCATACGATAGGGTGGAATAGAGATGGGCCGAGTACCCGGTGCCAGATCAATACAGAAATCAATATCCCTGTCGGGTGGCATGCCCGGCAGGTCTGAAGGAAAAACCTCCGGAAACTCCCGTGCAATAGGGACTGACTCAATGGAAGGAACGTTTGCGCTGGAATCACGAACATAAGCCAAATAAGCTAGACACCCCTTCTCGACCATACGTCGAGCCTTAATATAGGAAATAACATTGCGAACGGAGTGGCTTGAGGTACCCTTCCACTCTAATCGGGGTGATTCTGGCAAGGCTAAGGTGACGGTCTTAGCATGACAATCAAGAATAGCATGGTATGGGGACAACCAGTCCATCCCCAATATGACATCAAAATCTACCATATCCAAGAACAACAGATCAACACGGGTCTCACGACCCCCAAATATAACTACGCACGCACGATGCACCCGATCGACTACAATAGAGTCACCCACTGGCGTAGCCACATAAACCGGAATATCCAGAGCATAGGCGGGCACGACCAAATACGGTGCGAAGTAGGAAGACACATAGGAATATGTAGATCCGGGGTCAAATAATACTGAAGCACCTCTGCCACACACGAGAATAGTACCTGTAATCACGACATCTGATGCCTCTACCTCTGGCCTGGTCGGTAAAGCATAGAATCGGGGATCCGCACCTCCCCTCCGAGCCGCGTCTCTAGGACGACCATCAACCGGCCGACCTCTACCTCTCGCCGGATGGTCTCCACCTCTGCGGTCTCGACCTCCACCTCTATAACCTCTACCCCGGGTGGGTCGGGCCGGGCCGGGCCGAGCCCGGCCTGGGGCCCGCATCATAGGACGAGGACCTCGGCTGCCGAGAGTTGCCCGCCGCTGCAGGGCAATTCCTGATAAAATGACTCGGGTCACCACAACCGTAACAGCTCTTGGACCGATAGGGCTGCCGGCCCCGACGACCCGAATGGCCTCCACGAACACTGTGAAGAGGCTGAGCATTAACAGGAAGCTGGTTTGAATGATGCCCACGAGAACTGCGATCACCTGGTCCACCCTGTGAAGCCTGAAGGGCGGAATGAAAAGGCCTGGAGGACTGGCCTCTATCAAAGGATTCTCTGCTACCAGAGGAAGAAGCACCAAACCTACCCGAATGACGAGGCCTCTTATCCGAAGAATAACCGCCTCCTCTAGCGAGAGCCATCTCAACTCTGCGTGCTGCATTGGCTGCCTCCTGAAATGATATGTCACTCCCCACGCCCATAGCCATCTGGAGTCTAATCGGATGATTAAGCCCATCTATAAACTTGCGGACCCTCTCCCGCTCAGTGGGAAGTATCACCACTGCATGACGAGCCAAGTCGATAAATCTCGTCTCATACTGTGTAACTGTCATAGTGCCCTGATGGAGGCGCTCAAACTGCCTCCGAAGTACATCCCTCTGAGTAGCAGGGAGAAACTTCTCCATAAATAGTTCCGCAAACCGGTCCCATGATAAAGCTGGGGACCCTGCTGGTCGAGTCAAGCAATAATCTCTCCACCAAGTCTTGGCGGATCCTGCAAGTCTGAAGGTACAGAAGTCAACTCCGTTTGTCTCCACGATCCCCATAGTCTTGAGAATCTCATGGCAACCGAATAAAAAGTCCTGAGGATCCTCTGATGCGGCTCCACTGAATGTAGTGGTAAATAGCTTGGAGAACCGATCAAGCCTCCATAACGAATCGGAAGTCATGGCCGTTCCATCACCGGCATGAGCTGTGGTACCTGACTGAGTGGCCACAGCTGGCTGAATTACTGGTGCCTGAGGCTGAGGAGCTACTGGCTCCGGAGTACGAGCAATAGGAGTCTGGGCCCCTCCTCCAGCCTGAGAAGCGGCTGGTGCAACTGATAATAAACCCGCTCCGGCAATGTTGTCCATAAATCCCGCTATTCTGACCAAAGCATCCCTAAGATCCGGGGTAATTAAAGCCTCTCCTGGGACCTGAGCTGGGCCCACTGGAGCTGCTGGAATCGGAACCTCCTCGTCAATCTCAATATGGGGCTCCACCTCTCGGGTAGCTGCCTGGGGCTGAGCTCTACCCCTACCATGACCTCTAATACAGCCTTGGCCCCTGCCCCTCACGGGAGCTGCCTGGGGCTCGGGCTGCTGGTCAGCGGACGAAGAAGCGCGTGTCCTCACCATCTGCGAAAGGACAAAATAGAAATTCAATCAGTAATTGAGGAACAAGTCGCACGACAAGAAGGAACAAATGAGAGACTCTTTCCTAACTCAATAGACTCTGGAGGACAAGTACAGACGTCTCCGTACCTACCTCTCAAACTCTACTAAGCTTGTTCGTGAGTGGTGAGACCTATGTAACCTAGAGCTCCGATACCAACTTGTCACGACCCGGATTTTCCCCCAACATCGGGATCGTGATGGCGCCTACTCGTGGTAGCTAGGCAAGCCACTGTATTCATACTATCCCGTTTTTAACACAATTTTAATTAAATAAATGCGGAATACTTTATCGAAATGGAAATAACAAATCACAAGGTGAAAATCATACCGAAATTCTCTACCCAAGACGTGGAGTCACCAACTCACGAACTACTATGGAATACTACACATAAAAGTCTGAAGGAAATATAACATAATTCTGTTTGTCTCGGAACAAAGAGACTCCAGCTAATAACATAAATAACGAGAGAGAGACGCCGGGCCTGCGGACGTCTGCAAGCTACCTCGGTCTCAAATATGATCAACTCCCACGCAATTTATTTACTGCTGCTGCTGCTCCTGATCGTAACCTGGACCTGTGCAAAAACGCACAGAAGTGTAGCATCAGCACAACCGACCCCATGTGCTGGTAAGTGCCCGGCCTATCCCGGCGAAGTAGTGACAAGCCTAGGACCAGACACTCACATAAACCTGTGCAATTCAATATATATATATGTGTACCACAAAATAACAAGAAATAATCAAGTATTAACACAATAAGGAATACCTTAAAGAATTCAACAATTAATCACAATTAATAATTTCACAAGGAAAAACAAAGTATAATGTAAACACAGGTAATATCATTTCAAGAAATAGCAAGCAGTTGCACGGCATCACCCTTCGTGCTTTTACTCTCATCCTCACATCCATAGTACGGCATGATCCTTCGTACATGGTTCAATAACAGGGCACGGCATGATCCTTCGTGCATAATCAATAATAGGGCACGCCATGATCCTTCGTGCATAATCAATAATAGGGCACGGCATGATCCTTCGTGCATAATCAATAGATAAACATGGCACGACATTAAACTTCGTGCATAAATAAATAAACATGGCACGGCATCACCCTTCGTGCATTATCACTCTTCCTCATCCAAATAACAATCACAGTTAAGGGCAAAGAAAGAAGCAGTAATTCATAAACCGTCCCATCAAGGGCAATCAATAATTATCTTCACAACAAGTCCCAACAAGGGAGAACAATAACAATTCATCCGTAATATATCTCAAAATAATCATTTTCCAACGACTCACGGTCATACTAGACGCCAGTGTATGGATGCTCGTCACCACAGCCCATACACCGCACTCGATCACATAACACATAACACATAATCCTATTCTCTCAAGCTAGGATAGAACAAACACTTACCTCGAAAGTTTACGAACGATTCAATCCGTAGCAATGCCTTTTCCTTTTGAATTTGACTCCAATCCAATTGTATCTATACACAATTGATTTAATATCATCAATTCTACTTAACAAACTAGTTCATATTGCTAAATATGGTTTTTACAATATTCTGCCCGGAATAGTAAAAACCGACCCCGGGCCCACATAATCGAAACTCAAGTTTCGAACCAAAATAAGTTCACCCAATCTTCCATGAGTTCAAATATACAATTTGTTCTTAAGTTCGACTCCAAAACGAGGTCTAAATCGCAAATTCTTTAAAAGCCCTAACTATACCCATTTCTCAAATTTTCAACCAATTTATACATGTTTAAGCCTAAGGATTTGATTGATGTTGATGAAAAATGAAGAAGACGAGTTAACAATACTTACCCAATGAACTTTGATGAAGAAATGCCTCAAAAATCGCCTAAGAGTTGTGGAGAAGAAAGGGGTTTGTGAAAATGGGATAAAATCCCGTAAGTGTTCTGTTTTTGAGCTGAAGAATTCACTGGGCGAAATTACCCTACGCGATCGCGTGAATTGGGCTGCGATCGCGTAGAGGAAAGATTGGCCTCTTATGCGATCGCGTGAAAATGGTTGCGATCGCGTTGAGAAAGGACTGGAAGCTACGCGATCGCGTGAGGGATGCTGCGATCGCGTAGAGGAAATTCACCTGGCAGCCTATTTGGCCTATGCGATCGCGTGAACATGACTGCGATCGCGTGGGGGAGGAACTGGAAGCTACGCGATCGCGTGAGGGATGCTGCGATCGCGTAGAAGAACTGGCCAATGCTGTGCGATCGCGTGGACGAGGCCGCGATCGCGTAGAACAAAATCCCTCTGCAGAAACAGCAGAATTTCTGCTGTGTTTTCAAATCCGAAAACACCCCGAACCACCTCCGAAACACTCCCGAGCCCTCGGGGCTCCAAACCAAATATGTACACTAACTCAAAAACATCATACGAACTTGCTCGCGCGATCAAATCGCTAAAATAACATCAAAATCAATGAATTGAGCCTTAAAACTCAAGAATTCTTTAAAATTCCATAATTTCCAAACTTTCCAATTTAAGGCCGAAACACGTCAAACGACGTCCGTTTTCAACCAAACTTTACAGGAAGCGCTTAACCAATATATATGACCTGTACCGGGCGTCGGAACCAAAATACGAGCCCGATACCAGTACTTTTTAATCAAAATTCAGTTTCATTTTCCTTAAACATTTTCGGAAAACAATTTAACAGAAAAATTCTTTTACCGGGGTTCTAGACCTCGGATTTCAATTCCGGACATATGCCCAAGTTCCATATTTTTCTACGGATTTTCTGAAATAGTCAAATCACGGATCCGGGTCCGTTTACCAAAAATGTTGACCAAAGTCAACCATATCAATATTAATATCAAAATTCTTCTACTTTTTCACATATTTCACATATTTCAACATAAATATTTTTCAGCTTTGTGCTCGGACTATGCACGCAAATCGAGGCAACATAGAATGAGGTTTTCAATGCCTCAGAAGCTCGAAATGATTAATTAAATAAGTGATGACCCTTTGGGTCGTCACAATAATACATCTTATTCGAGATAAATGTGGTGTGAAATATGACAAGTTACCCACTATTTTGTATGAAGACAATGCAGCATGCATAACTCAACTGAAGGGAGGATTCATAAAAGGAGATAGGATAAAGCACATTTCACCAAAATTATTTTTCACACATGATCTTCAAAAGTGTCACGACCCGGATTTCCCACCATCGGAGTCATGATGGCGCCTACTAAATGGAAGCTAGGCAAGCCAAATATTAATTACACCTCCATTAATTACCAAATTATTATTAAGACTTATTATTAAAAACATATAAATTACAGCGGAATAATCAAAATTAGCGGAAGACTTAGTCAAATATGATAAAGAAAACCCAACCATGATACACTACCCAAGACTGGTGTCACAATACTCACGAACTTCTAAGAATAATACACATAATTGTATGAAAGAAAATTACAAGTTGTTTATCTCGATTACATGAGATAACAGAATGAAAAACATAGATAGAAGAGACAACGGGTCCTGCGGACGCCTGCAAGGCTACCTCGTAATCTCAATAGTCGGAAAATCCACAAGTCGCTACTGCCGCTGCTGCTGTCCGTAACCTGTATCTGCGCAAAAAGAGCGCAGAGTGTAGTATCAGCACAACCGACCCTATGTGCTGGTAAGTGCCTGGCCTATCCCAGCGAACTAGTGACAAGGCTAAGGCCAGTCACCCTCATAAACATGTACAGTTTGCAATATATATATATATATATATATATATATATATACAATACATTTATAAGGAAATACTCTGCTCTGAAATAACAGTCAATAACTCACGATATCCAGAATAATCTAATCAACAGAATAAATCTTACTTTCATGTCTCAATTCCTCTCTCATTTCATATCTCGTGGTAGGCGTACCACTCGCTCCCAACTATCACAGTAATTATATCTTGTGGTAGGCGTACCACCCGCTCCCAAATATATCAATAGGCTACCGGCAACTATGGCCAATGCCAAGATTTAAATCATTTTGTGGTCGGCGTGCCACACGATCCCATTTCTTATTATATAAGTGGTCGGCGCGCCACACGATCCCAATCCATAAATATATATATAAGTGGTCGGCGCGCCACACGATCCCAATTCACAAATATATATATTACCGGCATTTAGCCAATAATCTTTGCATCAACAATATTTATAATTACCGGTTTTATACCAATAATTGATATTAATTTCAACAATTTATCTCCATTACCGGTATAATACCAATAACTCTTAGTCAACAGTTTATTCATAACTAAATTCCTATTCCTTCGAGCTAGGATAGAACAAACACTTACCTCGAAAGTTTACGAACGATTCAATCCGTAGCAATGTCTTTTCCTTTCGAGTTTGACTCCAATCCAATCGTATCTATACACAATTGATTTAATATCATCAATACTACTCAACAAACTTATTCCTAAGACCAATTACAACTTTTACAACATTCTGCCCTGAATAGTACTTTTCGACCCCGGGTCCACATGGTCGGAACTCGGGGTTAGGACCAAAATTCGGTTACCCATCCCCCCACGAGTTCATGTATATGATTTGTTTCAAAATCGGACCTCAATTCGAGGTCCAATTTCCCAATTTACGAAAAACCCTATATTTTAACAAAAACAAGAAATTCTACCATGAAAACCTTTGATTTCTATTGAAAACATGTTTAATGATGTTAGGAATTGAAAGAATTAAGTAAAAAGTGACTTACAATTGTTTTGATGAAGAAGGAATCCGTGAAGAATCGCAAATGGGTGTTTTTGTTTTGTAAAAAGTGAAGAAATGAACCGAAAATCGTGTTTTACAGGTCTCTGTGTTCGCATTTGCGAACAAGGGTTCGCAATTGCGAACCCCGACCAATTTCTGGAGTTTGAAAAATAAGCTAAGGCTGGGAAGTTCGCATTTGCGACCTTTTGTTCGCATTTGCGAAGCCAAGGCAAATCTGGGGCTTCGCATTTGCGAACATATGTTCGCATTTGCGAACTAGGCTGCCTCTAGGGACTTTCGCATTTGCGAACGATTGTTCGCATTTGCGAACAAGGCTGGGCTGAGGGACCTTCGCATTTGCGAAGAATGCTTCGCATTTGCGAAGCATGCCTTTTCACCGGAGGCCTTGCAATTGCGAGGTTTGGTTCGCATTTGCGAACCCAAACGGTCCTAGGCACCCTTCGCATTTGCGAACAAGGGTTCGCATTTGCGAACCCTGCCTTGACCTGCCACCTTCGCAATTGCGAGAAATACTTCGCAATTGCGAAGACAACAACTGGGTGAAAAACCAGCAGTGCAAAAATTCAGAATTTCATCCAACGGCCTATCAAATCTTTACCCGAGCTCCCCGGGCTCCAAACCAAACATGTACACAACATCAAAAACACATTATGAACTTGTTCGTGCAATCACATCGCCAAAATAACATCAAAATCAATGAATTGAGCCTTAAAATTCAAGAATTCTTTCAAATTTCAAAATTTCCAAAATATCCAATTTAAGGCCGAAACACGTCAAACGACGTCCATTTTCAACCAAACTTTATAGGAAGCGCTTAACCAACATATATGACCTGTACCGAGCGTCGGAACCAAAATACCAGCCCGATACCAGTACTTTTTAATAAAAATTCAGTTTCATTTTCCTTAAACATTTTCAGAAAACAATTTAACAGAAAAATTCTTTTACCGGGGTTCTAGACCTCGGATTTCAATTCGGGCATACGCCCAAGTTCCATATTTTTCTACGGATTTTCTAAGACCGTCAAATCACGGATCCGGGTCCGTTTACCAAAAATGTTGACCAAAGTCAACCATATCAATATTAATATCAAAATTCTTCAACTTTTTCACATATTTCACATATTTCAACATAAAATTTTCTAGCTTTGTGCCCGAGTCGTGCACGCAAATCGAGGCAACTATAATTGAGGTTTTCAAGACCTCAAAAGCTCGGAATGATTAATAAAACAAGTGATGACCCTTTGGGTCGTCACAATCTCCACCTCTAAAACAACCGTTCGTCCTCGAACGGACAAAAGAAAGAAGTACCTAAGTCAGGGAACAAATGAGGGTAGCGGCTCCGCATATCGGACTCGGACTCCCGGGTCGATGCCTCAGGAGGCTGACCTCTCCACTGAACACGCACAAAAGTATAACTCTTCGACCTTAACTGTCGAACCTGCCGGTTTAGAATGGCCACCGGCTCCTCCTCGTAAGATAGATCATTGTCCAATTGGACAGTACTGAAGTCTAACACATGCGTGGGATCGCCGTGGTATCTCCGAAGCATAGATACGTGAAAAACTGGATGTACGGCTGATAAGCTAGGCGGCAAAGCTAATCTGTAAGCCACCCCTCCCACTCTGTCTATAATCTCAAATGGACCAATATACCTAGGGCTGAGCTTGCCCTTCTTCCCGAACCTCATCACGCCCTTCATAGGCGACACTCGGAGCAATACTCGTTCACCAACCATGAAATCTACATCTCGAACCTTACGATCCGCATAAGTCTTCTGCTTGGACTGAGCTGAACGCAATCTCTCCTGAATAATTTTGACCTTATCCAGGGCCTCCTGAACTAAGTCTGTACCCAACAACCGAGCCTCTCCCGGTTCAAACCATCCAACTGGTGATCGACATCGCCTACCATACAACGCCTCATACGGAGCCATCTGGATGCTAGATTGGTAACTGTTATTGTAGGCGAACTCTGCTAATGGCAGAAACCGGTCCCACGAGCCTCCGAAATCAATAACACAGGCTCGAAGCATGTCCTCTAGAATCTAAATAGTCCTCTCGGACTGGCCATCCGTCTGAGGATGAAATGCTGTACTCAACTGAACCTGGGTGCCTAACTCCTGCTGGACCGCTCTCCATAACCGCGAGGTAAACTGCGTACCTCGATCAGAGATAATAGATACTGGCACTCCATGGAGACGAACAATCTCTCTAATGTAAACCTCCGCTAACCTCTCCGACGAGTAGGAGACAGATACTGGAATAAAGTGTGCTGACTTGGTCAGCCTATCAACAATGACCCAAATAGCATCAAATTTCCTCCGAGTCAAAGGAAGTCCAGTAACGAAATCCATAGTGATCCGCTCCCATTTCCACTCGGGAATTTCAATCCTCTGGAATACACCACCAGGTCTCTGGTGCTCATATTTCACCTGCCGACAATTTAGACACCGAGCGACATACGCAACGATATCTTTCTTCATTCTGCGCCACCAATAGTGTTGCCGTAAGTCCTGGTACATCTTCGCGGCGCCTGGGTGAATAGAATACCGCGAACTGTGGGCCTCCGCTAAGATCAACTCTCGAATCCCTTCGACATTGGGCACACAAACTCGACCCCGCAATTTCAATACCCCATCATCATCTAGATTTACCTGTGTGGCACCTCCCCGCTGTACTGTATCTCTCAACTCACGCAAATGAGGATCATCAAATTGCCTCTCATGGATACGCTCTAATAAAGAAGAACGAGCGACCGTGCAGGCTAACACCCTGCTAGGCTCAGAAATGTCTAATCTCACGAACCGGTTAGCTAAGGCCCGGACATCTATAGCTAATGGTCTCTGACTGACCGGAATATATGCAAGACTACCCATGCTGGCGGACTTTCTACTCAATGCATCGGCCACCACATTGGCCTTACCTGGGTGATATAAAATAGTAACATCATAGTCTTTTAGCAACTCTAGCCACCTTCTCTGCCTCATATTCAACTCTTTCTGCTTAAACAAATACCGAAGACTCTTATGATCGGTGTATACTTCACATGCTACACCATACAAATAATGCCTCCGGATCTTCAATGCGTGAATAATCGCCGCCAATTCTAGATCATGCACTGGATAGTTCTTCTCATGAATCTTCAACTGCCTCGAAGCATAGGCAATAACCTTGCCATCCTACATTAACACTGCACCAAGCCCAATACGGGAAGCATCACAATAAACAGTATAAGGTCCCGTACCTGTGGGTAAAACCAATACCGGTGCTGTGGTCAAGGTTGTCTTGAGCTTTTGAAAGCTCGCCTCACATTCATCGGACCATTCAAATTGCACACCCTTCTGGGTCAATCTGGTCAGTGGGGTTGCAATAGACAAAAATCTTTCTACGAATCGGCGATAATAACCCGCTAACCCCAAGAAACTCCGAATATCTCTGGCTTGATGCCGGTCTAGGCCAGCTCTTGACTGCCTCAATTTTCTTCGGATCAACCTGAATACCTGCTGCCGTCACAATATGACCCAGGAATGCAACTGAACTTAGCCAAAATTCACACTTTGAAAATTTTGCATATAGCTGGCTATCTCTCAGAGTCTGCAAGGCCACTCTGAGATGTTGCGCATGTTCCTCCTGACTGCGGGAATATATTAATATGTCATCAATGAAGACTATTACAAACAAGTCTAAATAAGGCCGGAACACCCGATTCATTAATTCCATAAAAGCTGCTGGAGCATTTGTCAACCCAAAAGACATGACCGGAAATTCATAATGTCCATACCGAGTGCGGAACGCTGTCTTAGGGACATCAGATGCCCTAATCTTCAGCTGATGATAGCCAGGATCTCAAATCTATCTTTGAAAATACCTTGGCACCCTGAAGCCGGTCAAATAAATCATCAATTCGCGGAAGTGGATATTTATTTTTGATAGTCACCTTGTTTAACTGTCGATAGTCAATGCACATTCTCATCGAACCATCTTTCTTCTTTACAAATAATACGGGTGCACCCCACGGCGAAACACTGGGTCTAATGAAACCCTTTTCAAGTAAATCCTGCAACTGTTCCTTCAATTCTTTTAACTCCGGCGGAGCCATACGGTATGGGGGAATGGAAATGGGCTGAGTGCCTGGAGCCAAATCAATGCAAAAATCAATGTCCCTATCGGGCGGCATACCTAGTAAGTCTGAAGGAAATACTTCAGGAAATTCGCGAACCACAGGCACAGAGTCAATAGAAGGAACCTCAGCACTAGAATCACCGACATAGGCCAAATAAGCCAAGCATCCCTTTCCAACCATACGCTGAGCTTTAACATAAGAAATAACATTTCGGCTAGTATGACCTAAAATTCCTTTCCACTCTATACGAGGCGAATTCGGCAGGGCTAAAGTCACAGTCTTGGCATGGGAATCTAAAATAGCATGATACGGAGATAGCCAGTCCATGCCTAGTATAATATCAAAGTCCACCATATTTAGGAGTAATAAATCAGCACGGGTCTCGAGACCCTCAATTACTATAATACATGACCGATGAACTCGATCAACCACAATAGAATCGCCTACTGGTGTAGACACATAAACAGGAACACTCAGTGGATCACTGGGCCGAATCAAGTATGGTGCAAAATAGGAAGACACGTACGAATATGTAGACCTAGGGTCAAATAATGCTGATGCCTTTCTATCACAAACCAAAATAATACCTGTAATGACGGCATCGGAAGACTCAGCCTCTGGTCTGGCGGGAAGTGCATAACATCGGGGCTGTGCCCCACCACCCTGACCATGTCTCTAGGACAATCGAGCTGCTGGCTGGTCTCTACCTCTATGACCTCTACCTCCACCTCTATGTCCTCTACCTCCGCCTCTAGCTGGCTGGGCAGGCTGTGAGGGAACTGGGGCCTGAATCATGGCACGAGAACCCTGCTGGTGAGATCTGTCAGAAGCTCGAGGGCAATACTTTGCAATGTGCTTAAGATCACCGCACGTAAAATAAGCCCTCGGCTGCTGAAAATAGCGAAGTGGTGGTGCACTGATAGGCTGTTGATCAGAGTAGCGTGGCTGAGAATTACGATCACCTGAAGCATCATGAGAAACCTGAAGAGCTGACTGATAAGGCCTAGGAGGATGGCCTCTATCATAAAAATCTCTATCTCCAGACGAGGTACCACCGAATCTACCCGAATTACGAGATCTCTTATCTGATCCATGTCTCGCTCCCTGTGACAGAGCCATCTCGATCCGGCGGGCTGCATTAGCCGCCTCCTGAAAAGTGATTTCAGTTCCTGCCCCATAGCCATCTGTAGCCGAATTGGCTGATTCAAGCCATCAATAAACCTCCTCACCCTCTCCCGATCTGTGGGAAGTATGATAATAGCATGACGAGCCAGGTCCACGAACCTAGTCTCGTATTGCGTGACAGACATAGAACCCTGATGAAGACGCTCAAATTGTCTGCGCATAACCTCCCGCTGAGTTGCTGGAAGGAACTTCTCCAAGAATAATTCTGCAAACTGCTCCCAAGTCAAAGATGACGATCCCGCTGGCCTGGATAGACAATAATCTCTCCACCAAGTCTTGGCGGAACCGGATAACCGAAAAGTAGCAAAGTCCACACCATTAGTCTCCACAATACCCATAGTACGGAGAACTTCGTGGCAGCTGTATAGGAAATCCTGTGGATCCTCTGAAGGAGTGCCACTGAATGTGGTAGTGAAAAGCTTGGTAAACCTGTCCAATCTCCATAACGCGTCAACAGACATGGCTGCACCATCATTAGACGGAGTCGCAATAATAGGCCGAGCTGCCTCAACGGGCTGAATCACAGGAACCTGAGCCTGGGGAATCACTGGCTCCGGAGTGCGCGTAGCAGGAGTCTGATTACCTCCTCCAGCCTGAGAAGTGGCTGGTGCTACCGGTAATAAACCTGCTCTGGTGATATGATCCATAAAACCTGCTATTCGGACCAAAGCATCTTGAAGATCCGGTGAAAACAAAGCTCCTCCTGGGACCTGAGCTGGGCCTACTGGAGCTGCTGGGGCTGGAACTTCCTCCTCGATATGAACATGAGGTTCTGCCACTCGTGCTGCTGCTCGGGGCTGAGCTCTGCCCCTACCTTGTCCTCTAGGACGACCTCGACCTCGGCCTCTACCCCTAGCAGGAGCTGCCGCTGCTGGGACCTCGGGCTGCTGGTCGGTAGATGAGGATGCACGTGTCCTTACCATCTGCGGAAGAACAGAGTAGAAGTTCAATTAACATTCAAAAGATCAAGTCGCACGACTGGAAAGAATAAAGAGAATATTTTCCTAACTCTGTAGCCTCTGAAAGGATAAATACAGACGTCTCCGTACCGATACTTCAGATTCTACTAAGGTTGTTCGTGAGTTGTGAGACCTGTGCAACCTAGTGCTCCGATACCAACTTGTCACGACCCGGATTTCCCACCATCGGAGTCATGATGGCGCCTACTAAATGGAAGCTAGGCAAGCCAAATATTAATTACACCTCCATTAATTACCAAATTATTATTAAGATTTATTATTAAAAACATATAAATTACAGCGGAATAATCAAAATTAGCGGAAGACTTAGTCAAATATGATAAAGAAAACCCGAACATGATACACTACCCAAGACTGGTGTCACAATACTCACGAACTTCTTGTATGAAAGAAAATTACAAGCGTTGTTTATCTCGATTACATGAGATAACGGAATGAAAAACATAGATAGAAAAGACAACGGGTCCTGCGGACGCCTGCAAGGTTACCTCGTAATCTCGATAGTCGGAAAATCCACAAGTCGCTACTCGCCGCTGCTGCTGTCCGTAACCTGTATCCGCGCAAAAGGAGCGCGAGTGTAGTATCGACACAACCGACCCCATGTGCTGGTAAGTGCCTGGCCTATCCCAGCGAACTAGTGACAAGGCTAAGGCCAGTCACCCACATAAACCTGTACAGTTGCAATATACATATATATACAATACATTTATAAGGAAAGACTCTGCTCTGAAATAATAGTCAATAACTCGTGATATCCAGACTAATATAATCAACAGAATAAATCTTACTTTCATGTCTCAATTCCTTTCTCATTTCATATCTCGTGGTAGGCGTACCACCCGCTCCCAACTATCACAGTAACTACATCTTGTGGTAGGCGTACCACCCGCTCCCAACTATATCAATAGACTACCGGCAACTATGGCCAATGCCAAGATTTAAATTATTTTGTGGTCGGCGTGCCACACGATCCCATTTCTTATTATATAAGTGGTCGGCGCGCCACACGATCCCAATCCATAAATATATATATAAGTGGTCGGCGCGCCACACGATCCCAATTCACAAATATATATATATTACCGGCATTTAGCCAATAATCTTTGCATCAACAATATTTATAATTACCGGTTTTATACCAATAATTGATATTAATTTCAACAATTTATCTCCATTACCGGTATAACACCAATAACGCTTAATCAACAATTTATTCATAACTAAATTCCTATTCCTTCGAGCTAGGATAGAACAAACACTTACCTCGAAAGTTTACGAACGATTCAATCCGTAGCAATGCCTTTTCCTTTCGAATTTGACTCCAATCCAATCGTATCTATACACAATTGATTTAATATCATCAATACTACTCAACAAACTAATTTCTAAGACCAATTACAACTTTTACAACATTCTGCCCCGAATAGTAATTTTCGACCCCGGGCCCACATGGTCGGAACTCGGGGTTAGGACCAAAATTCGGTTACCCATCCCCCCACGAGTTCATGTATATGATTTGTTTCAAAATCGGACCTCAATTCGAGGTCCAATTTCCCAATTTACAAAAAACCCTATATTTTAACAAAAACAAGAAATTCTACCATGAAAACCTTTGATTTCTATTGAAAACATGTTTAATGATGTTAGGAATTGAAATAATTAAGTAAAAAGTGACTTACAATTGTTTTGATGAAGAAGGAATCCGTGAAGAATCGCAAATGGATGTTTTTGTTTTGAAAAAATGAAGAAATGAACTGAAAATCGTGTTTTACAGGTCTCTGTGTTCGCATTTGCGAACATGGGTTCGCAATTGCGAACCTCGACCAATTTCTGGAGTTTGAAAAATAAGCTAAGGCTGGGAAGTTCGCATTTGCGACCTTTTGTTCGCATTTGCGAAGCCAAGGCAAATCTGGGGGCTTCGCATTTGCGAACATATGTTCGCATTTGCGAACTAGGCTGCCTCTAGGGACTTTCGCATTTGCGAACGAATTTTCGCATTTGCGAACAAGGCTGGGCTGAGGGACCTTCGCATTTGCGAAGCATGCCTTTTCACTGGAGGCCTCGCAATTGCGAGGTTTGGTTCGCATTTGCGAACCCAAACGGTCCTGGGCACCCTTCGCATTTGCGACCAAGGGTTCGCATTTGCGAACCCTGCCTTGACCTGCCACCTTCGCAATTGCGAAGACAACAGCTGGGTGAAAAACCAGCAGTGCAAAAACTCAGAATTTCATCCAACGGCCTATCAAATCTTTACCCGAGCTCCCCGGGCTCCAAACCAAACATGTACACAACATCAAAAACACATTATGAACTTGTTCTTGCGATCACATCGCCAAAATAACATCAAAATCAATGAATTGAGCCTTAAAACTCAAGAATTCTTTCAAATTTCAAAATTTCCAAAATATCCAATTTAAGGCCGAAACACGTCAAACGACGTCCGTTTTCAACCAAACTTTACAGGAAGCGCTTAACCAACATATATGACCTGTACCGGGCGTCGGAACCAAAATACGAGCCCGATACCAGTACTTTTTAATAAAAATTCAGTTTCATTTTCCTTAAACATTTTCAGAAAACAATTTAACAGAAAAATTCTTTTACTGGGGTTCTAGACCTCGGATTTCAATTCCGGGCATATGCCCAAGTTCCATATTTTTCTACGGATTTTCTGAGACAGTCAAATCACGGATCCGGGTCCGTTTACCAAAAATGTTGACCAAAGTCAACCATATCAATATTAATATCAAAATTCTTCAACTTTTTCACATATTTCACATATTTCAACATAAAAATTTTCCAGCTTTGTGCCCGAACTGTGCACGCAAATCGAGGCAACTATAAATGAGGTTTTCAAGACCTCAAAAGCTCGGAATGATTAATAAAACAAGTGATGACCCTTTGGGTCGTCACAATAATGGTGATATTAATGTGCAACAGATTCGTTCAAGTGATAATATGGCTGATTTGTTCACTAAATCTCTACCGACGTCAACCTTCGAGAAGCTAGTGTACAAGATCGGGATGCGAAGGCTTAAGGATGTGAATTGATGCTCTCATCAGGGGGAGTTAATGCGCGTTGCACTCTTTTTCCCTTACAAGGTTTTGTCCCACTGGGGTTTTCCTTGCGAGGTTTTTAACGAGGCAACCAAAAGGCGTATTATTAGATATGTGTACTCTTTTTCTTTTTCTAGATTTTTTTCCCATTGGGTTTTATTTTAGTTAAGGTTTTAATGAGGCACATTACTTATTGAGTATACATTCAAGGGGGAGTGTTAAGAATAGAATTCTACTTGGAGTGAATGTCTATCTTGTGGAGAGTTTTACTTTGTGACTAAGTCATAATTTCTCCTATAAATAGAGGGGTCTTACCCCATTGTAAATCATCCCAAAATTCAATAAGAATTTCCTTTATCTCTTTCTCTGCAATATTCTTCTTCTTTTATTATTTCATAATAATAATAATAATAATAATAATAATAATAATAATAATAATAATAATAACTACTCACCATGATATTCTCAACCCCATTCCTCCTCCAACCCTAACTCTCTAACTTCCTCCACACCCACACACATATATATATATATTGTTGATTTGTTGCTTAGGAGATTTTCAGTCATCGTACCCCGTGAGCAATACGCTACTTAAAGGTCCATCTTTATTCTATTGCTTCTGTTACGCCGTAAAATTGCTATTCATTACTATTTGAGATGTATATACTAGAAAGTTAATTTTCTGGTCATGTGATTGTTTGTGTTAGCTGGAATGGTATTGACCAGTATAATAATCTTGCTTCGATTTTGTTTGGATTAATTTAACTGCTAGGATAAGTCATATCTCATGCCTAAAGTTTTCAATAATATTTCAATGTTAAGAGATTTGTATTTTGCAAAGATTCTGGGCCGTTTGTTTTCTTGGTAGAGAATCAATTTGTTTGGCCAGATAAAACAGTTTTGAGTTTAAAACATTTTTCCTTACTTTGTTCTTCTATACAGTTACGTTAGCAAAATTAGGAATAAAACAATGAATTTTTAACATTAACTCCAATCTTTCTTTATTTCTCTTCACGAAACTTAGCTTCTTCTTTATTTATTATTTTTTTTTTGTATTCTTCTTCCCCTAATTCTTGAGTTGGTTTTGTTACTAATTTATTAACAGAAAACCCATTCTTTTCCGATTGTAGATTGTTCGGGTTCTTAATTGTGTTCAGGATTGAGTTTTTATTCGATTACTGTTTTATGACACATATGCAAATATGAGAGCATCCTTTAATGTGTCACTTTCATGAATTATTATTATTATTATTATTATTATTATTATTATTATTATTATTATTATTATTATTATTATTATTATTATTATTATTGTTATTAGTATTATTAGTATGTTTGTTTAACGGGTTCCAAAATTAGAATCGGAGTATGCGTTCGTGCAACTTCGGCCCAAATTTTTATTTAAATAAAAATAAAGCACTATTAATTGTGGACACGTTCGCTTGACATGATTTTTGACGTGCCAAACAAATGGGTACACGTACGCGTGACCCGTTTCAAGATAATTTTTCTTAATTAAAAGTGGTAAAAGAAGCACAAGCGCATATATAGGTTCTAAAATCAGTAGTTAAATAATTTAAGCCAAGTAATAATCACTAAGCGACTGTGCTAGAACCACGAGACTCGAGGGATGTCTTACACCTTTCCCTCAGTCAACAGAATTCCTTACTCAGTCTTCTGTTTTCGCAGACCATAAATAAGAGTCAAACCTTCCTTTTGAAAGAAAATTCAAATAAAAGGTGACTTGGAACACCAAAACTCAATTCCAAGTGATGACTTTAAATAATAAATAATCCATTTTCAAAACGTTGAAAAAATTCTTCTAACTCAATCTCATAATAGGGTTGTGTGACAAAAAAGAGGTGTGACACCATTAGGTTCAAAAAGTTCCAATAAAATGAATCTTTCACTCTTTGGTAATTCTCAAAAATTTGATGAAATCGGATAAGCAGAAGAGAGTAATATATTAGCCAACAAAACATGGATTCTCACTTGTCATTTGAGTTGTGGCTTGTGACACATCAGTGAGATAACTTTGTTAGTTGTTACGTACTAATGAAGTCAAAGCGGATTTTATGAACAACTACTGATTTCGCGGATCAAAATGATGAAGCATTGTTTATCATGAGTTAATTCTGTCAATAGAGCATGATATACCTATGTTCTCTAATTGTATATCCTATTTTGTAAGTAGCTAAAGCCCTTGGAAACAAGGTTCGTTGTAGCAAAAGGCTGAACAAGCTTCTCCTTCCCTTGAAAATCTAGAAGTTATATTCCATCTGCTACTAATATTTATGATGATTAATTGAAGTTGTAACACTCTTAAGTCAAAAGTCTGTGACCTTCTCCAACCCTTCCAAATTACCTTTATGCATATTTTGGTTCTTTTTACCCTTAATAATTGTTCATGGTTCCAATGTTTTTATGGTTTCTTAAAATTGCAGCTACATTTTATAAGGTTAATAATCCTTGAAGGGAGCATGTAACCCCTGTTTCTGGAGAGTAAGCACATGCCTATTAAGTTATTCTGAAGCAACTTGTAGCACTTGGATTTCAACTAATTATTAAACCTGAAACAACTTGAGCAAAGAAGCTCCATTTTGTACTAAGCTGACTATCTCTGTCATATACTCTAGTTATTTCTTACTAAGCTATTCGACAGCCTCTCATACCAGAAAATATTAGCACATTTATGGACTAAATTATTGTAAGAACTTGTAGTTTATTAGTGCATTGATGCAGCTAGTTATGACCCAAAACTTGCCTCTTTCGCATGGCAAAATACATAGTTTACCTATCGACCTTGTACCCAAATTCCTCTTACATACTTATTTATTATGGGAATAATATTATACACTCAAACTTTTTAAAAGCGTGTCAACACACCACTATTTGCTTTTAAAAATAGAATTTTTTTTGATTTTGTTATTTGTTTGGATTGAGTGTTGTTTCAATTGATTGAAAATATCAAAAGGAGTTCAAAATTTAAATTTGAAGTGATTTGGAGTAGATTTGAGCAAAATTTAAGTTAAATTTCAAAAAAGACGCAAGGAAGAAGACAAAGTCAGTTTTTTGTATAATTATGTATAATCTTGCATTATAGTGTTAAACACGCCTTATACACTTTTATACACCTTTATACAAGTATTTGTAGACGAACTTATTCCACGATTTTCAGTTATAATTCTTGTTCAAGACCGGTCCAAATGTCCAATGACTTCAAATTTCATATACAACCTCCTTATACACTTCAAACAAGTCTAAATTAAAACCGACTCCAAATTTTCCTAAAATCAAATTCGAAATTTAAATCCAGATATTTAAACTTGTTAAAAATCTAATTTTCACTACCCAGATGAATTTGGTTTGTTGAACCAATATTGAGTCACATTTACTGATTCGAAAATTATCTTAAATGCTTGAGCAATCTTTATTTTAAAATTTAGTAATTTCGAGAACCTATTGGAGTTGGATGTTGAATCTTAGCTTATTAATTTTGGACTAATTGGTTGTAATTGAAATGTGGGCAATAAAATTGAAAAGTAGAGAGCACAGTTATTCTTATGTCAAATTTCCCTAAAATAAGATACATGGTCAAAGATGAAGGGTTCTTATTTGATAATTATCGAAATCAATGAAACAGTTTGGGAAGTAGCATAAACACTAATTGGCAACTTGCACTGTATTGAAATTTCCTCCAACACTCGCTTTGTATTGATCAGGTAAGTAAAATTCTAACTTTCCCATAAAAAATGCAATTTTTTTAAAAATTTAAATGATTATAGTATTAAATGTAGAAGGGAAAGATAAGCCTTGAATTATAATCTGCCCATTAATAAATCTCATCATAATGCATTATTTGACCCTTAAATTATAATCTGCCCATTAGGTACCTCATCATGTTGTATTCCTTATTCCAATTGTGAAAATCGCTAAAACCTTTGAATTTGGTGAGATTGTTACAGCGAGCAGAGTCACCAGAGTTAGTTACATCTCCGAGCTGACCAAGAAAGCTCAATTCTCTTCTTGATCCCCCAAAAAGGAAGTTGGATTTGTATTTTAACAGGATCATAAAACCAGATCCACTAGATCATACTGTCGTTGACTAGGAAGTTCTCAAAGATTGCCAAAACAAACCAGTTTAACCTCACAAGTGGAGTCTAGAGAGGATAATGTGTACGTAAACCTAACAATAAACTTGTGAAGATAGAGATGTTGTTTCTGATAGAACCCTGGCTTAGGAAAAGCAAAGTTCTCAAAGACTACAAAACTGTAAATCAAAGGACTAATGCCAAGCTGAAGCAGCAAAAAGATGCAAAGGCTGGAGTGGAGCACGAAATTTTGTCCGAAGCGAATGATGATCTTCCGAATTAATCAAATCCACACCAAAACCAGATGCAGTTTAACTGGTTAAAAAAGAAGCATCTAGTAGCAGAAAAGTCTTTAATGCCGCAAAAATCTCATGCCCAGTTGTAGTAGCACTAATGCTCTTTAGGCCAATGAATTGAAGAGGAAAAATTTAAAGCAGGCACGTCATTAAATACAGTCAGCCACCGTGCGAAATTATTTTTTCTGGGCAACTGGTCTTTAATTCCATTTCAGTGTCCGCCACTGAATAATTCTCTGTACACTTGCAAGTAATATCAAATGAAAAGTCAGGAAAAACAAAAATGACCTCAGTAGGGAGTGGTAGCAGGATTTCTATATTCAGCTGTACAATTTCAAAATTGGTGGACCTTGCAACTAAAGCAGCAAACACCGAGCATTGGACAAAATACCACCCAGAGAAAAGAAAAAAAATGGGGGTGGGGGTTCCCCGTTAACATTTTACCAAGTAAAAGCTGTTCTTAAGTATGTTCCAGTAAACAGCAAATTTGAAGATTATCTGAACTACCGACTTTTTGGAAGAGGAAGCAAGCAGTCATATACCCGCTCCATGTGTGAGGTGATCTTGAGTTTTATGTGCAGTTTGAGTATCTGGCTTTGCCAAGTCAATAATATCCTGCCTCAAACTGTTAAGACGGAAAAGTAATAGAGAAATATTTCAGGCGACTGATATTAGATTGGAAAGAAGTGAAATGTAATAGAGAAATATTTCAGGTGACTGATAGTAGATTGGAAAGAAGCCTCATGGGCAAATAAAATTAAGATACAGACAAATAAACCTTATCCATTCACCGGTTGCCCTTGCATGGCCTTCCACAGCACAGTATAAGCGATCAAGGCTATATAACGCCAATCCATACATGCATTGTGCATCTTTTTCCTGAAAAGTGCAGGGAAGCGAAGAGAAATGGAGAAGGAAAACAATTGTTAAGCAACTTGTTGAAGAATCATGGTTGAGATCACAGAGAACGCTTCAAAGACTCAGGAAGTCTCTTGGTTTTCTTTTTATCCAATTGTTTTTCCTTTTGGGCGGGGGAATGCATGGAGGGGTTGGGCCAAGTAGTCTAGAAAACATCTTTATCGACTTCCTAGAGATATCTATTTTGGCATTTTACATAATTGCTAGGTAAAATGGAATGACAGCAATAGCTTCTTATTTGATAATGTCATGCTAGAAATCATATGGAAGTGGAAGAAATATGAGACTTTCAGAGGCAGTTGGCTGGCTCAGAATTCTGCACTGAGGAGAGGATGACTTGTTCAAATACCTGAAAGTGGGCATGTTATTGGCTTAGCGTTCTTAATTACTACTGAGAAAGACATGAATAAGAGAGCTGATTTGTCTTTGATTCAACAGGAAACGGACTTTGACAAACCTTAATTTACTAGAGCTAACTGGGCATGACCCTTTAGCTATAAGAGGGTGTCTGATACATTTTCATCTTACCCCTCAACTTTACTCAAGTTCAGCATGTCGGAGTAACATCAACAGGTTCCCCTCCATATAAATATATTACTTCTTCATTGACCCTTGATACAAATGTGAATCTTGTGCTACTTCAGAACATACAGTAAGAGCAAATGCATTATAATACAAAGTAACCCTAAGCGTCAAAAGCATACATGCTATATATTTATGTGCATCATGATAGGTCACAGTTTAGAACAGATGGCACAGAGAATACTGAAAATTGTAAATATAATAATTTAATCATATAACGACAGTCAAAAAGTACAGAGATCCTCACTCGTCCTTGATATTTGCATCTTTCCAAATGCATAATCTTTCTTTCCACTTCAACGATTAACAGTCGTCGTTGAATTCGTGCAACCCTTCCTCTGCCTTCTGCTCTCGTATCCTGGTTCCATTCAAAAATCATCGGCATAATAGGATTTGCATGACATCTCATGACCCATAAGATGGAAATGACTGAATCTGTGAAACAACTTAAACAGATAACCTTTTACTTGAAAATTAGATAATCTTTCCTTTTCAATAATTAGATAATCACCTCTTGTCCAAAAGGACTGAAGTAGAAAGGAAAAAGACAGTGATGAATTCGATCAAAATCCATTGAAGCTGTTGCGCTGCTTAGTTTTTTCTTTTTTCAGCTGTCACTAACAACTGTTAACTATATTCTATTCAAAAAGTTCATTATAACTCAAATATTGCATGGATTATTTCTCAAATAATTCAGCTCGTGCAGTCCTCAATCATTTTGTCCTCAATGTGTGCTACTTATACCTTCTATTGAATGTGGTTATTATTAATCTTGTCTAATCTTGTATGACCCCATATTCATCGCAGCATCTGCATCTCTGCGGTATGCTGAGGACTTTGGCGGCCGAACATTCATTCTCATAAGACCAGCAATATTATATTGGAAAGAATGTGGGCCGCTAAAGACTACATATCCGCAAGAAGAATGTTGTAGAGATGCGGATGCTAAGATGGACGTGTTGTTATACAAGATTAAAAATAAGAACATTCAGCAGAAGGAGCAAGTAGTACACATTGAGAATAAAACAAGAGAAGACCGCTTGAAATGGTTCAGTCATGTCCTAAATGCACTGGTCCGTAAGTGTGGAACCATAATGAGTGAAGGTGTTAAAAAGGACGAGGGGCATTATTTCGAAGGACTTACAATCTCTTGTAATCATGTAGATCTGGTGAAATAGGGTACAACAGAAAATATGATCTGTTATAGAATATTAGTTGTAAATATAGTCCAAATACATTTACCATATCAGTCCAAATACATTTAGGAGATCCTGTAATATTCTCTTTCATTTGTTTTGATTTCTTTCCTTAGATAGATTTCTTGTAATTGTATAAATTCCTTTCATATTCATGAATAGAGATAATGAGCTTCTACCATTGAATTACATGGTATCAGAGCCACTAGGGCTCAATTAATTCTCAGAACTTCCTCTGGCTTCAGGGTGGGCAGCGAGTGAGTCACACGCGCTCAAGTTTCGGCGTCGTCTTGTCAATTCTCGCATATTCCAGGTGTTAAAATACTGCTTAGAGTTTATTCTTCACGTCCAGGTTGGTAGTTTGTTTTGTGCTTTTGCGACTGCTGGACTCTGTTCGGGTGTCAGATTGTTGCTGTTTTGTGGGTGTCACTGCTGATTCATTTGGTATCATTCACATCTTGCTCTTGTCAACAAGTTTTGGGTGTCAGATTGTTTATGTTTGCATCTGTTCATCAGTTTCTTGACTAAACATCAATTAAAATGTCTAATGATACAGCTTCCGTGACTGAAATAGTTCCAGCATTATCCAAAATTACAGAGTATAAATTAAATGGGTCTAATTATTTAGATTGGAGTAGAAAAATCAGGGTCTATTTACGTAGTGTTGAAAAGGATGACCATCTTATTCAAGACCCTCCAACTGATGGAACTAAAAAGGCATGGATGAGAGATGATGCTAGATTACTCCTACAAATAATTAACTCTATTGATAATGAAGTAGTTGGTTTGGTTAATCACTGTGAGTTCGTTAAGGAGTTAATGGATTACCTGGAGTATCTATATTCCGGCAAAGGTAATGTATCTCGAATTTATGAAGTTTGTAAGGCTTTCTATCGTCCCGAGAAGGAAGCTAAGTCACTCACCACATATTTCATGGAGTTCAAGAAAACTTATGAGGAATTGAACGTGCTTTTGCCATTCAGTACAGATATCAAGGTGCAACAAGCTCAAAGGGAACAAATGGCAATAATGAGTTTCTTAGCTGGACTTCCCTCTGAATTTGAGATTGCCAAATCACAGATTCTCTCTAGTTCTGACATCACTTCTCTGAAAGATGTTTTCAGTCGGGTGCTGCGCATAGAGAGTACTCCATCCATCCAACAGACCAATGTACTTGTTGCGAAAGGGGAAGGAAGAAGTGATGCTAAGAGATGGAACAATAACAATGATGCTGGAAAGTGGAGCAATAACAATGATGTTGGGCGGTGGAACAGTAACAAAGGAAGAGACAACGACATTATTTGCCGCTACTGTAAGGAACCTGGCCACATGAAACGAAACTGTAAGAAATTACAGATTCATAATCAAAGAACCCAGACAACCAATGTTGCTGCTGCTGCTTCTAACTCATCCTCACAGAAAACTGTTACAATCTCAGCTGATGAATATGCCAAACTTTCTCAATATCAGGAATTAGTGAAAGGATCTACTCCAGTTACATCTCTTGCTGAGTCAGGTAACAAATGTCTTATTTCCTCTTCAAACAAATGGGTCATTGATTCTGGTGCCACGGATCACATGACAGGTAATTCTAAAACCTTATCCAGTTTTCAGTCACATAAGGCACTGTCTCCTGTAACTATAGCTGATGGTTCAACCTATAACATTGAGGGATCTGGGACTGCTAAACCCACTTCATCTATTACCTTGTCCTCTGTTCTAAGTTTACCAAGTCTTGCTTTTAATCTGATCTCTGTGAGTAAGCTTACCAAAGACCTAAATTGCTTTATCTCATTCTTTCCTGATCACTGTCTTTTTCAGGATCTTATGACGAAGCAGATTATTGGTAAAGGACATGTATCTGATGGTCTCTACATTTTTGATACATGGGTGCCTCGATCAGTTGCTTGCTCAAGTGTTATCTCGCCATTTGAAGCACATTGTCGGTTGGGACATCCTTCTCTACCTGTTTTGAAGAAGTTATGCCCCCAGTTTCATGACGTACCTGTGGTAGAATGTGAGTCTTGTCACTTTGCAAAACATCATCGAAGCTCGTTAGGTCCTAGAATAAATAAACGAGCTGATTTTGCTTTTGAATTAGTTCATTCAGATATTTGGGGACCATGTCCAGTTGTGTCTAAAGTTGGTTTTAGATATTTTGTTACTTTTGTGGATGATTTTTCCCGAATGACATGGATTTATTTTATGAAGAATCGCTCTGAGGTGTTTTCTCATTTCTCTACATTTTGTGCTGAGATTAAGACACAGTTTAATGTTTCTGTACGTACATTAAGGAGTGATAATGCTAAAGAATACATGTCAGCATCATTTCAGAACTATATGAACCAACATGGTATTCTCCATCAATCCTCTTGTGTTGATACACCCTCTCAAAATGGAGTGGCGGAGAGAAAGAACAGGCACCTGCTTGAGACCGCCCGTGCGCTGCTATTCCAAATGAAAGTTCCTAAGCCATTCTGGGCTGATGCGGTTTCGACAGCCAATTTTTTGATTAACCGCATGCCATCTACAGTGCTTAATGGTGACATTCCCTACGGTGTTCTTTTTCCTAATAAGCAATTATTTCCATTAGAGCCAAAAGTGTTTGGTAGCACATGCTATGTTCGCGATGTGAGGCCTCATGTCACTAAACTGGATCCAAAGGCGTTAAGGTGTGTCTTTTTGGGATATTCTCGCCTCCAGAAGGGGTATCGGTGCTACTCTCCAGATCTTCACCGATATATGGTCTCGACAGATGTGGTGTTCTCTGAGAACTCGCCATTTTTTTCCTCCTCCCACACTTATCCAAGTCAGGGGGAGGTAGAAGAATGGCTGATATATAAGATCACTTCACCAAGAAAAGAACAACCAGCGACTCATGATGTCCCTTCTACTAGTGTCTCTCCTGTAGAGCGATTAGATGATAGTGTTTCTTCTGATGTTCCCTCTGCTCCAACAAAGCCGCCGATTGTTCAAGTCTATTCGAGGAGACAAAAGACCAATGATACATGTTCTGCACCAACTCCTTCGTCATCAGATCCTCCTCCACTCAATACCTCTTTGGAAAGTCTTGACATTCCAATTGCTCTTCGCAAAGGTAAGCGTCAGTGTCAATCAACGTATTCCATTGCTAACTTTATCTCCTATGACCATTTATCTCCAATATCTAGCTCTTTGATTGCCTCTCTAGACTCTTTCTCTGTGCCAAAGACAGTTAAAGAGGCCTTGAATCACCCTGGGTGGTATAATGCAATGCTTGAGGAGATCCATGCGCTAGATGAAAATCACACTTGGGATTTAGTAGACTTACCAAAGGGAAAGAAGGCAGTGGGATGCAAATGGGTCTTTGCAGTCAAGGTAAATCCAGACGGTTCTTTGGCTAGGCTTAAGGCTAGACTAGTGGCTAAAGGGTATGCTCAAACTTATGGAGTGGATTATTTAGACACCTTTTCTCCGGTGGCCAAACTCACTTCCGTTCGATTATTTATTTCCTTAGCCGCCTCTGAGCATTGGCCTTTACATCAGCTGGATATTAAGAATGCATTTCTTCATGATGATCTCCAAGAGGAAGTATACATGGAGCAACCACCTGGTTTTGTTGCTCAGGGGGAGTATGGAAAAGTCTGTCAATTGAAGAAATCCTTGTATGGTCTGAAGCAGAGTCCCCGAGCCTGGTTTGGAAAATTTAGCGAGGTAGTTCAAGAATTTGGGCTTTTAAAGAGCAAATGTGTTCACTCAGTCTTCTATAGACAATCAGCGGTTGACATTATTCTTCTTGTTGTGTATGTTGATGACATTGTCATCACAGGAAGTAATTTTGCAGGAATCTCTTCTCTCAAATCATTCTTGCATACTAGGTTTCACACGAAAGACTTGGGGCAGCTGAAATACTTATTGGGAGTAGAAGTAATCAGAAGCAAGAAAGGAATTTTCATGTCTCAGAGAAAGTATATCCTTGACTTACTTGAAGCGACTGGAAAGTTGGCAGCCAAGCCTTGTTGTACTCCAATGGTTCCCAATATGCATCTTACAAAAGATGATGGTGATCCCTTTGACGATCCAGAAAGATACAGGAGGTTAGTTGGGAAACTAAACTATCTTACTGTAACTCGTCCAGATATTGCCTTTGCAGTAAGTGTTGTTAGCCAATTCATGGCTGCACCTACAATCAATCATTGGGCAGCTTTAGAACAGATCTTATGCTACTTAAAGGGAGCTCCTGGACTTGGCATATTATATAGCAACCACGGACATACTCAGATCGAGTGTTTTGCAGATGCTGATTGGGCTGGATCCAAAATCGATAGAAGATCTACTACCGGTTATTGTGTCTTTGTTGGTGGAAATCTGATATCATGGAGAAGCAAGAAACAAAATGTTGTATCTCGTTCAAGTGCAGAATCTGAGTATAGAGCTATGGCACATGCCACGAGTGAGATTATGTGGATACATCACCTTCTGACAGAAATTGGGTTGAAGCACCCTATACCAGCAAAACTTTGGTGTGATAATCAAGCTGCTCTGCATATCGCCTCGAATCCAGTATATCATGAAAGAACTAAACATATCGAGGTTGATTGTCACTTTATTCGTGAGAAGATCCAGGAGAACTTGATTTCTACCGAGTTATGTGAAGACGGGAGAGCAACGAGCTGATTTGTTCACAAAGGCATTGAATGGAACTCGAGTTAATTATCTTTGGAACAAGTTGGGCATGATCAACATCTATGCTCCAACTTGAGGGGGAGTGTTATAGAATATTAGTTGTAAATATAGTCCAAATACATTTACCATATCAGTCCAAATACATTTAGGAGATCCTGTAATATTCTCTTTCATTTGTTTTGATTTCTTTCCTTAGATAGATTTCTTGTAATTGTATAAATTCCTTTCATATTCATGAATAGAGATAATGAGCTTCTACCATTGAATTACATGATCTATATATGCAACACCAATTAGCTGGAATTGAATTTTAGACATGCCATGTTAATATGTTTACTTTAGGTCCTACGTTTTCTAGGTGTCTTGGTCAGTGGAAAGTATAAAGGATTCTAGTACTTTTCTTATTAAAAAAAAATGAAAAAAATTATTTTAATTTTGTATAAATCTGGACATAAGCTTAAGCTGAGCAACATGGTTAGTGATGATTCATATAGCCAACCTAACTTATTTGGGATTGAGAGTTGAGACATAGTTGTATTGTAGGGACTATTTCTACTTAGTTACAACAACAACTACCCAGTAAAATCCCACATAGTGCGGTCTGGGGAGGGTAATGTGTATGCAGGCCTTACCCCTGCCTTGACATGGGCAGAGAGGCTGTTTCCGATAGACCCTCGGCTCAGGAAGACGAAAATAAGTAAGAAAAAGCAAGAGGAGAGAATTCATTAGTAACTCTAGTAGAAATCGTAATAGTAACAGAAATATAAAAATCGAAAGATGAATGACCTGCAATAACAGTAACCATAATCTAAGGCCCGGGGCTAAGAAACTATTTCTACTTAGTTGAACTACAAAATCTCTGGTTGGCTAAGTGCTCTAGTTTTCTCAAAGTAAATCAATCATATGTTAGTACGAGAGAACTTAGTATCCGCTCTATCCTACACAGTATATTAAGTTGTTATGATTCTCTACTGCTTATGATTCTCTAATGCTTGATGTAACGCTTAGTAAGATATGCGAGCTAAAACTTAACTCTTATTGTTGTTTACCCATCTTACCTGTTTAATCCAAGCACGCATCACCATGATCACAATAAGGGAGAGGAAGAAAGCAGGCAAAGCAGCTAAGATAGCAAAGTTGATTTCATTTGCCCTAAGAATTTGATCCAGCTCCAGCATAGCCCTGTTTTATACATACAGAAACCAGATCAGGAAACCAGAACTTGAACACCAAGATGTTTCATTTTTAGGAAGTTGCACCAACTCACTCCTCAATATCAAGCTTCAGCTTCTGGACCTGTAATGCAGAAACATATGTTACATGCCAATACTAGAAAGTCTAGTCGGAACAGAGTGGAGTATATAACCTGGATAAGAAGAGCACGAGCAAGCTCCCCCGAGAAGAGATTTTGAATTGGATGCATCAGTTCCTTTTCATACCTAAATTTAAGAAAACCCGCTTACATGATATTAGCTATAAACCAATTCGCTCCAGACATGATCTGCTAGCATATAATCTAGTATGCACTAATCCACAAATATTCAGCATAGCATGGAAAACTACCAAACTACTTGAAATTGAAAAGGACGGAGCTTGGATTATCATTTGTGAGTTGAAAGAGTCCTTCCAGTATATGAGACACTTCCAGTTTCTTAACTAAAGTTGATAAATATCTCCACCTTAACTTATATCTTAACGGATACCCCAACCTTGAATCAAACCAATACCATGTAAGGTTTTTCCTCTTGCTATCCTGTAACTTGTCAATATGGAAAAAACCCTCTTCCATCTACAATTGGATAGATTCGACTAGCTGAAATGGCAAGTACAATGACAAAGATACAGCACAGATTCTCCATGTATGAGGCACCACAATTTAAGGAAACAGGAACAATAATTGCTGAGGATGAAGACCATTTAATATAGTACCTAATACTATTTAGAAATTGGATAAGCTTTCCTACTTTAAAATGTACCAAGATTCTTAGAAGAATACTAGTCCCCTCTTCTATTACTAAAACCATGGAATTTTGAATAGAAGACTATTAGACTCTAGTTCAACAACTACAAGAATTACATGTATAATATGTCGGTCAGATTAACTCTTTGAATGTCGTAGCAGAACAAAACTATCTGAGACGAACCGAACAGAGAATACGCCTAGGTGTAATCCTCCTCGTGCTAAAAAATTAGCAAGGAAGCAAGCAATTGAGGACTTCTGATGTAATGTTAGGCTAACGACTAATGAGTAGTGTAACATCCATACTATCAGCCAGAAAGATATGACATGCATCAGATGAATAGAGAATGTGACAAACAAGATATGGAAGAATCAAAGTTGGTGTCTTATTCCATGAAGTGATACATATATATACATGTACATAGGATCCTAACTATGGAAAGAAGTAAAAGGAAAATCCTAAAATTCTGCTATCAAATCTCAATACTTATTCTATCTATGTATAGTACAAGTAATCCGTCTACATTCATTCTTTAACAGAGAAGAACAGATACTATTATCCGCATGGTTACCAAATTATAGTTACTAATGAGCAACCAAATTGCCCCAAGAAATATCTGATTTTTAATTTGATAAGAAGCACAAATCTGATTAATATGTGCTTCATCATATCTGCTGACTATGGTCTTCTTCCATGGCCTTCATCATACTCTCTTAGTACCTTTTTTCTATCCCACATTCTACAGAAAATTTAAATCCCCCTGGGCAAACACATATCTAAACTATCTACTGTGCTTCTCGCCCTTCTTTATGACCTTCTATCTCAAATGCCATACAACAAATGCTCAACAGGTCCACATACTTTGCCCTTAAATTGCTCATGTCTATCGCGAAACTTAAATTCTATTTCCTCATCCAAAATAAGAAATTAGGTAAACATGTAATGACAAGCAACCAAAAGTAAACCTTTAATAGCATATGTTTCCTAGCATCAGAAAGGATGATAAACAGACATATTCATGGAAGTTAGAAAATAACAGTGGCATAAAAGGAATATATTTAACCCTTCTCTACTATGGGGTGTAGTATGATTCAACATCTTCACAATTCAAACAAGCAACCACAAAGACCAGAATGACGCCCCACCTTGCCATTACTATTTCAAGCATTTTCTGATCTGTTGCATTTTGCAGAGGCTTCTCCCCCTTTGACTGCTCAGTAAAAGCTCGCAACATTCTGCAAACCAACAGTTTCACAATCTTTCTATGCCAAAACATTCAATGGACTGGAGAAATTACATTATTTGCACTTCAAAGAAGAAGTTGACAGTGAAAATGTTCCTGATAGCAAGAGTAAAGGCAAGAGGCAATCTTAAAAAATAACACAAAACCATGCAGCAGGCTGGTCTCCTTTTGATAAGTACTACAGAACAGATTTCAGAAGGAACCGCTAAAATGAAAGCTCAGTTATATTAGGTCACAATAACGTGTAGTAAAGATAAGTTGCAACACTATTAGGTCAAAAATCTTGATGAGCAGAATATTTAGGACAGTAGCTGGCAGATTCCATTATTCTGGTCAAAAGACAGTATTTAATTAATTTCAGCTTAATTAAATAATCCAACAATGTCTTTCTGGATCTAATCACCTAAATTTAAGAATAGAAGTGCAACCAATATTAATCTTCGGAACTAGCTTTCACCAGTGATCAAAATGAAGATGCTTCTCAGTATTCCTTTATCATGAAAGGTATACACTTCATAATGCTTAACCTCCTAGCTCAAGCACCAATCTTGCAGATACATTACTTTTGCTGGGAATGTCTACCCAGCATTCTCAAAAAGTCCGCACTCAATTACATTGGCATTTTTGTCACCTCCATGACATCAGGACCACAGCTTATTCATGTGTAACAGACTTCGAAATTACAAAGGTCTAAGATGGTCAGTTATGACAAAAGTTCTGCGTATTATACATTTCCTTTCTCCTGTTCCCCATCCCCCTACCCTTTCTCCATAATGCAAGTACTTTTAATGGTGACTGATGAGAATTCAACATGCACTCATACTTCTGGTTTTTCACTTTTTTCGTTATTACAACTTTCTATAGCCTCATTGCCTTAAAAAATTAACACTTCTACTGCCTGCGTATGTCCAGTTGGATAACTAAAAAATAGGCTGTTTATTTAGCTGATAAAATATACATTTGGGCCTGTCCAACTTCAGAGCTTCTTTTTTTTTTTTTATTGCAATCATCGTTACAGCCCAAAGTTCAGAGCATTCGTCGAAACTATCCTCCTTTTCCTTGTTAGACTACTTTTTGTGTCATGTTGTCATTACTTAAACTAACCTGTGCAAAGAGTCAGCAGTTAACTGCACCTCTTCAGGTTCCATTGCACCCTTTTGCCTCTTCCTGAACGTATCGAAAAGATCGTTTCTGATAGAGAGAAGCTGATGAGAACACATAAAATCAAATAATTACATATAGATTAGGTTAGTTCAGCACCGAAAACCATCAACATAAAGTCCTAGTGGAGAATGCATTGGAAAAGTTATTTAAAGAGAAGCAGCAGCCAGTCTTGTCAAAAACGAAAAGCACAAAAGCCCTGTTGGAGCTTAAAGCGCAAAGTGCACCTAAAGCGTGGGCTTCACTGGAACAAAAAAAGCGCATTATGAAGAATTATATATATATTTGGAGAACGTAGACACATAAATGATAAATATATATTGCTTATAATGATCAAATTATCAACTTAAGTCTTAATATGGAAAGATAAACCCATTCTTGATTCCACTTCTAAGAACTAAAATAATATCCCTCCATATAATATTCCTCAATAGGGTGATTCTTACTGGTGTCACTAGAACTATAGCCTCCAATATCTTCTTCCCGTGACTCATCAGAAACAATCTCATCTTCTATGTCAACAGACTCAACACGTGGAACTTGAGGCATTAGTTGTAATAACTTCTGACTGTCTCTTTTGTCGCCTTGTGTATGTCAATACGTCCTCACTGCCTGACGCACTTGCAACATCACCAAACACCAACTCATCTTCTGCTTCCGCATTAACACCCATCTTTCTAACCAGCCACTCATCACTATGATCCATGTTATCCAATGAAATTAGATCAATAACACTCCGCAAGTCATAACGGGGTTTTCAAAGCATGATTATACTTAACATACACTAGACTTTCAGTCTTTGATGCCCCAATCTGTTAAATAAGATCATTACGAGTACTTACATGCTCAGATACGCTCACACCAAGCAACACTAGTCATTAAACCCAAAATTCTAATAGTTAATTTTTGGAGCGAGGAGCTGAATTACCATATAATTCAACCATTCAACTGTAACAAGTGTTATGTTGACAATCGTTATTTCGAAGTTAATGTAACTATATAAGTATTACGTAAAATCTTAAACATAAAATAATTAAAAATTTAAAGGTTAATATTTCACTTACCAGGAGATCTTGTCGTTCTGGAACTTTTTGCAATCAGAAGGTCAATTTGTTGTTCAACTTAAGTGTACAGTAGTATCTAAGATATAATCGTGTTTTCTACTTCAATGCTTGGAACCAATTTTTCAATACAAGCATACAACCATATGTTACTTCTTTATAATTTTCAATGGCTGGGTTTTGATAGTACTTTGGATTTAGATAATTTTCAGCTGCATGTTATGAATGATGCCATTGGCAATGCCATCTTTCATCAATAATCTTAAAGATATATTTATACTTTGTAATATTTCTTTAAAATGTCTTTGCAATAGCCTCCTTAGCTCTATACTATGGCTTCATAAATGTACCACATTGCAGGTTTATCCTCTAATCGCAACACTTTAACAAGAGGCTTTATTATTTTCAAAATATACACAACATGGTTCCAGAATGTTGTCATCAAGATGGTATGAGCTACACTTTCTCTATTTGGTAACTTAGATTATCTACTAATCACCCATTTATCAGATTTTAACATTGCTGGCAAATTAGTTTTTTGACAATGCAACCTTTGCAAATCGAATAATCCCACGTTTCACCAATTCTTTGTTGTTTTGTGAAATCTCTCATCATATTTAAGGCTCCTTAGTCCCCATAATGAAACTCATGAGGGAAATTGCTCTTTAAAGGGTCTTTTTAATGTTTAAAATTTTCCCTATATCTTCCAACATAAGATCTATATAGTGGGTTGCACATGGCGTCCAGTATGTGTGTCTTCTTTTTCTCTGTAAGAGTCGACCTATAGAAAAAAAAAGTAAATAGGGGGTGTTTGGCTAAGCTTATAAGCTGATCAAACTGGCTTATAAGTACTTTTTGGCTTATCTACGCGTTAGGTAAAATTAAAAGTGCTTATAAGCCAAAAATAAGCCAAAAGCCATAAGTTGGTCTCCCCTAACTTATCAAATTTCAGCTTATAAGCACTTTAGGTTTGACCAAAATATTTACTATTCTATCCCTAAAATACTTCTTTTTAAAACAAAACTCTTTATATGCCCAAGTTGTTAGCTGCTTATTATTAATACTTTTATCCAAACACGTAACTGCTTATTTTTTAAATCAGCTTCAGCACTTAAAAGTGCTTTTCAGTACCTATGCTTATCAACTACTCTAAATCAGCTAAGCCAAACGGGCTCTAGATATGATAACATTTAGAAATCAGCTATAGAAAAAAAGTAGATATATATGTTAAATTTTAGAAATCATAACTCTAATTCGATATTAGAAAGTAAAACATAAACATTTAAAGCAATAAATTCTTACCGGCCAACACAAAGTTGTTACTATTATCACTTATAACTTGAACCACATTATGCTCTCCAATGCGCTCCATGTATCTATCAAGCAATTTACATAGTTTATCTCTGGCTTAAACAAATGAGGAAGCATCTATCGACTCCGTAAATACTGTTCCATTTGGAGAATTCACCTAAAAGCTTATCAAATTTTTTTATTTTCTATCAGACCATCTATCTGCCACAATGGAACATTCATGCTTCAGTCATTCTTCTTTATGTTTGTTTATAATCTCATTGAACTCACCTCCTTCCCAAGTTACGGAACTCTTATTTCGTGGTAGCTTGTAAACTTCAAGTTTGGACCATACCTTCCTCTAACCCAACTACTTCCTTCAAAATTTTTGAGCGAGCAACATTGAACTAAATCCTATTATCGTAAAAGAAACGATCAACTTTTTGAATTGTCATTGCTCTTTCTTTTTTATCACATGAATCTTTGATATTTATTTGTCTAAGTGTTCCTTGCTTTTGTAGAAACACATCCATGAGTCCCTTGCCTTTGGCCAATTTCTTGTTAAAGCCACTAGGAAAGCTTCCTCCAACTCTTTTCTTATGAATGATCTCGTGGAATTCATCTTCTCCACCAACATCGTCTTGATAATTAAACTCATCAAGTCCAGAATTTGTTAGTATAGACTTCCTTTCTTAATTTTTTTCTCCTCGTATAATTTTTCAGTTCCTTTCTAACCTCCTTTGAGCATATTGCACACTTTGTTGTATTCCTAAAGTTCCGAATCAAATTGTCATTGCCCTTGCTTCTTTATCACATGAATCTTTGATATTTATTTGTCTAAGTGTCCCTTGCTTTTGTAGAAACACATCCATAGGTCCCTTGCCTTTGGCCAATTTCTTGCTAAAGCCACTAGGAAAGCTTCCTCCAGCCCTTTTTTTTTTATGAATGATCGCGTGGACTTCATCTTCTCCACCAACATTGTCTTGATAATTAAACTCATCAGGTCCAAAAAATTCGTAAGTATAGACTTCCTTTCTTAATTATTCTCCTCGTATAATTTTTCAATTACTTTCTAACCTCCTTTGAGAATATTGAACACTTTGTTGTATTCCTAAAGTTTCGAATCAATGTTGTTTTGCCCGATTAATTCCATCTATGATAGTTTTACCACAAAAATTGCAAGTGACTCTTGTAGTGTCATTGGGGTCCTTCAAATGATTATATTTCCAGTCAAGATCCATTCTAACACTGGAAAAAAATGAACAAATGGAAATAAAATAACTTGAAGGATCCTAATGACACTATGAGAGTCACGTGCAATTTTTGTGAAAAAACAACCTTAGATGGAATCAATCGGGCAAAACAATATTTGATCGGGAACTTTAGGAATGAAGCAAATGCGCAATATGCTAAAGGAGGTCAAAAGTGAATTGGAAAAATCATATGAGGAGGGGAAAAAAAGGAAGTCTATACTAACGAATTTTCTGGACTTGATGAGTTTGATTATCAAGACAATATTGGTGGAGAAGATGAAGTCCACGAGATCTTTCATAAGAAAAGAGTTGGAGGAAGCTTTCTTAATGGCTCTATTAAGAAATTGGCCAAAAGGAAATGGACCAATGCATGCGTTTCTACAAAAACAAGGAACACTTAGGCAAACAAATATCAAAGATTCATGTGATAAAGAAGCAAGAGCAACAACAATTCAAAAAGTTGGTCGCTTCTTTTACAATAATGGGATCTTGTTCAATGTTGCTCGCTCAAAAAGTTTTAAGGAAGCAATTGAGGCTATAGGAAGGTATGGTCCAACTTGAAGTTTCCAAGCTACCACGAATTAAAGGTTCCGTTACTTAGGAAGGAGGTGAATTAACCGATGAGATTATAAACAAACATAAAGAAGAATACTAGAGTATGGATATTCCATTATGGTGGATGGATGGTCAGATAGAAAATACAAAACTTTGATAAGATTTTTGGTGAATTATCTACATGGAACGGTGTTTATGGAGCCGATAAATGCTTCCTCATTTGTTTAGACCGGAGATAAACCATATGAATTACTTGATAGAAACGTGGAGCGCGTTGGAAAACATAATGTTGTTCAAGGTATAAGTGATAATGGTAGCAATTTTGTGTTGCCGGTAAGAATTTATTACTTAAATGTTTATGTTTTACTTCTAATATCGATTCAAAGTTCTAATTTCTTAATTCTAACATATCTATCTACTTTTTGTCCATGGCCGATTTCTAAATTTTAACGCATTTATTTACTTTTTTTCTATAGGTCAACTCTTGTTGAGAAAAAAAAGACACATATACTGGACGCCATGTGTAGCCCACTGTATAGATCTCATGTTAGAAGACATAGGGAAAATTCCAAACATTAAGAAGAACCTTCAAAGAGCAATTGTTCTTGTCGGTTTCATTTATAGGGAATCAGGAGTCTTAAATATGATGAGATTTCACTAAAAATAAAGAGTTGGTGAAATGTGGGATTACTCGATTTACAACGAGTTTTTTGACTTTGCAACAGTTGCATTGTCAAATAACTAATTTGCGAGTAATGTTAAAATCTAACGAATGGGTGATTAGTAGATGGTCTAAGTTACCAAAGAAAAAAAGTGTAGCTCATACCGTCTTGATGACAACATTCTGGAATTAGGTTGTGCATGTTTTGAAAATAATGGAGCCTCTTGTTAAAATGTTGCAATTAGTTGATTATGAGAAAAAAACGGCAATGGGGTACATTTATAAAGCCAACGATAGAGCTAAGGAGACTATTGCAAAGGCATTTGAAGGGAATATTGCGAAGTATAAAGAGATCTTTAAAATTATTGATGAAAGATGGCAATCTCAATGAGTCATCCAATACATGCAGCTGGACATTTTCTAAATCTAGAGTACTTCTATCAAAATTTAGCTACTGAAAATTGTAGAGAAGTAACAGATGGGGTGTGTGCTTGTATTGAAAAATTGGTTCCAAGGACTAACGTACAAGATAATATTATATCTAAGATACTATTGTATACTAAAGTTGAACAACAATTTGGCCTTTCGATTGCAAAAGATCTAGAACGACAAGATCTCCTGGTAGTGAAAATATTAACCTTTAAAAAAACTTACTTAATACTTACATAGTTACATTAACTTAGAAATAACAATTGTCAATATAACACTTTTTACAGTTGAATAGTAGAATTTATATAGTAACTCAGCTCCTCATCTCCAAAAATTAGCCATTAGAATTTTGGGTTTAATGGCTAATGTTGCTGGGTGTGAGTGCAATTGGAGCGTATTTGAGCATGTAAGTACTCGTAATGATATACTTCTTATTTATTCATTTTCTGTATACTTAATCAATTAGACTTAATTACTAGCATTGAGATAATCCGTGCAACAGATCCATACCACAAAAAGGAACAGATTGAATGATCTAGTGTATGTCAAGTATAATCGTGCTTTAAAAACCCGTTATGACTTATGGAGTGTTATTGATCCAATTTCATTAGACAACATTTACCATAATCATGAGTAGCTGGTTGGGAAGATGGGTTTTAAAGTGGAAGCAGAAGATGAGCTGGTATGTGGTGATGATAGCTTGACTTGGGGTGGTGGTGCAAGAGCGTCAGGTAGTGAGGACGCGTTGACATACACAAGACGACAAACGAGACAGTCAAGAGTTATTACAACTAATGCCTAAAGCTCCCCGGGTCCATATGTTGAGTCCGTTGACATAGAAGATGAGATTGTTTCTGATGAGTCATGGCAACAAGATATTGGAGGCTATAGTTCTAGTGACACCAATGAGAATCACCTCATTGAGGAAGATAGGGAGGAATATTATTTTTGTGCTTATAAGTAGAATCAAGAATGGGTTTATCTTTCCGTATTAAGATTTAAGTTGATGATTGAAGTTTTACTTCATTATAAGCTATAAATATTAATCATTTATGTGTCTATTATGTTCTCTAAATATATTACATATATATTAAAAAAATTATTCATAATGCGGGTTTTTTCAATGAAGCTCGCGCTTTAAGTGTGCTTTGCGCTTTAAGCTCCAATATGGCTTTAGCGATCCTTTGCGTTTTTCGCTTTTGACAATACTGGTTTTATTTTTTAAAAAATCAAAAATATTTTAGCAATAGCATACCAAGACAATGTCAAAGTTTACACACTAAATGACATTACCGGTCAACAAAACACACTAGTATTTTCTCCCTACACCAAAAAGTATATGAAATACATATGTTCTTTTAATGCTATCTAGAAAGCACACTGGCACTGTCTTTAGATTAAGATGTAAACTGTTAGTTTCATTGTATAAATAGTAGTATATAACCCTAACATATGTATTAGGAGTAGGACATGTATTGTATATATATATAGGGCTCAGTGTATCATTGCCATTATTATTCAATAATATTTTTCTCCCGTGCATTCTCGCATGGTATTAGAGCATTAGTGAGAAACCTATCGTTGTGCATCATTCCAGCGACTTCCGGGAAGAAAGACCTCGTTGCCGTGCAATTTTCAGGTGACTTAGAAGGTTGGCCGTAATCAAGTCATTTTCTAACGGTGTTGTGCAAAAACCAACACCACCACGAGGTAAATCACTCGTCGGCGACCAACCCTCTAAAATTTCTCCGGCAGAAAAGTTGTCACGCGCCCAGACGCGCCGGCAGAAGAAATTTTACGGCGAGCACGTGACACACACACGTACGCCCACTTCCGGGTCCGGCCATTTTTTGACGAAGTTCCTTTAGGGTAGTTGGATCGCCCTTAAATTCCGAGCCTACCCATAATTTTATTTTTCAATTCAAACCACTTTGAATCTTTTCCGGCAGCTACAGTGATTTTCCTGGCAGCTACAGTGATCCCCAAAAAATTTCTGCTTTTTCCGGCATGATATTATAATGGAATTCATATGGAAGCATTTAACTCACAATCCGTTGGATTAAATGCAATAAATCCAATCCAGATGTTTTTTTTTTCGGATTATATTCAGTTCCTTCAGTACAAAGCACGTAAATAGACATCTTCAGGATTAACCTCCGTGGTTCCATCAAATAGTAGCATGACTGGTGTTTCCCAATCTTCACCTTCTAAGCCTTGGGTCAATTATTCAAGTGCATCTGATCATATTTCTGGTAACAAATCTCTTTTCACTAGTATCTCATATTCTCAATCTCTTCCAACAGTCGAAATGGCCAATGGGTCTCAAGCTATGGCAACTGCAATAGGTCAAGCAAGCACACTTCCTTCCTTACCTTTAGACTCAGTTCTTTATGTTCCTGGTAGTCCTTTTAATCTTATAGTCGTTAGTCGCTTAGCCAAATCACTTAAATTTGCTGCTTTAAATTTTGATGACCTTGTTTTTATACAGGAACGCAGCACCCGGCGTATCGTTCGTACCCGACGTGAATAAGATGGACTTTATTACCTTATCCTTGCAAAATTTTCACATGGACTCACATCTTGTCTTCCTCCAATAACTTCTCCCGTTACTAATTCACAGATTTATTATATAAACGGTTAGGACATCCCAATTTGACAAAACTTCAGAAAATGGTACCTGGCTTATCTCACTTGTCCACTCTAGAGTGTGAGTCATGTCAGCTCGGTAAGCATACCCGCTCCCATTTCCCACGGTGTCGTGACAATCGAGCAGAGTCACCTTTTTCTTTAGTACAGTCAGATGTTTGGGGTCCTAGTCAGGTTAGTTCTACCTTAGGATTCCCATACTTTGTCAGTTTCATTGATGATTATACCAGGTGCACTTGGATATTTTTAATGAAAAATCAATTTGAGTTGTTTCTATTTTCCAGACCTTCCACGCTGAAATTCAAAATCAATTTGGGATTTCTATTCGTATATTTCGCAGTGATAACACCCTAGAGTATTTGTCTTCCTCATTTCAGCAGTTTATGAACTCCCATGGGATTATTCATCACACATCTAATCCGTACACATCCCAACAAAATGGGATAGCTGAAAGAAAGAATACACATCTTATTGAAACTGCTCGTATCCTACTCATACAATCTCATGTTCCGTTGCGTTTTTGGGGATGCAGTTCTTACATCTTGTTATCTTATTAATCGTATGTCATCTTCATCTATTCAAAATCAAGTTCCATTCTCTGTCTTGTTTCCCCACTTACCTTTGTTCTCTCTTTCACCCCGTGTCTTTGGGAGTACGTGCTTTGTTCATGACCTTACTCCAGAAAAAGATAAGTTAGCTCCTCGTGCTCTTAAGTGCATATTTATGGGTTACTCGAGAACGCAAAAAGGACATCGATGTTATTCTCCTGACCTTCAGCGATTTCTTATGTCTGCTGATGTTACCTTTTTTGAAATCCAATCATACTTCACAGGTCCAGTTAATCACTTAAATATTTCTGAGGTGCTACATGTTCCTTCTTTTAAAGATTCAGTCTCTATCTCCCATTCATCTTCCTCCATAGCTCCACCGCCTACAGTTCCAGTTACAGTTCCACCACCTATAGCTCCAGTATCACCCCCGAGTCCAGTTCCACCAACTCTAGCTCCAGTGCCACCACCTAGTCTAGTTCCACCAACTATAGCTCCAGTGCCACCACCTAGTCGAGTTCAACCTTCCACAGCTCCACCACTCTTGACTTATCATCGTCGTCCGCCCACAGCATCAGGCCCAACTGATTCACGTACTGCACCTGACCCTGCTAATACTGCAGACTTGTCTCCTCTTAATCAACCGGTTGCACTACGAAAAGGTATACGTTCCACAGTTAATCCTAATCCTCATTATATCAGTTTAAGTTACCATCGTCTCTCATCATCCCATTGTGCATTTGTGTCATCTTTGTCCTCTGTTTCCATTCCTAAGTCTACAGGTGAAGCACTGTCTCATCCTGGATGGCAACAGGCTATGATTGACGATGCCTGCTTTACATACGAGTGGTACTTGGGAGCTTGTTCCTCTTCCTTCAAGTAAATCAGTTGTTGGTTGTCATTGGGTGTATGCAGTCAAAGTTGGTCGAGATGGCCAGGTTGATCGACTTAAGGCTCGTCTTGTTGCCAAAGGATATACTCAGATATTTGGACTTGATTATAGTGATACTTTCTCTCTCGTGGCTAAAATTGCATTAGTCCGCCTATTTCTATCCATGGTTGTTGTTCGTCATTGGCCTCTCTATCAGTTGGACATTAAGAATGTTCTTCTTCACGGTGACCTTGAGGATGAGGTTTATATGGAGCAATCACCTGGTTTTGTTGCTCAGGGGGAGTCTAGTGGCCTTGTATGCCGGTTGCGCCGATCTCTCTATGGTCTAAGCAGTCTCCTCGAGCCTGGTTTGGTAAGTTCAGCACAGTTATTCAGGAGTTTGGCATGACTCGTAGTGAAGCTGATCACTCTGTATTTTATCAACATTTTGCTTCAAATCTATGTATTTATCTGGTTGTTTATGTTGACGATATTGTTATTACCGGCAATGATTAGGATGGTATTAGTAAGTTGAAGCAACATCTCTCACCACTTTCAGACTTAGGATCTGGGTAGATTAAAGTATTTTCTAGGTATTAAGGTCGCTTAGTCTAGCTCAGGTATTGTGATCTCACATCGGAAGTATGCCTTAGATATTCTTGAGGGGACAGGAATGACAGGTTGTAGACCTGTTGACACTCTGATGGATCCGAACTCTAAACTTGTGCTAGGACAGGGGGAGTCTCTTAGCGATCCTACAAGATATAGGTGGTTGGTTGGTAAATTAAATTACCTCACAGTGACTAGACCTGACATTTCCTTTCATTCTTCGGTATATAAAATCAGCTCCAGGCAAAGACTTATTGTTTGAAGATCGAGGCCATGAGCAGATCGTTGGATACTCACATGCTGATTGGGCAGGATCACCTTCTGATAGACGTTCTACGTCTGGATATTGTGTCTTAGTAGGAGAAAAATTGGTGTCTTGGAAAAGGAAGAAACAGAATGTGGTTGCTCGGTCTACTGCAGAAGCAGAATATCGAGCAATGGCTATGGCCACATGTGAGCAAATTTGGATCAAACAGTTGCTCAAGGAGCTGAAATTTGGTGAGATTAGTCAGATGAGACTTGTGTTGTGATAATCAAGCTGCTCTTCATATTGCGTTAAATCCAGTGTCCCATGAGAGAACTAAACACATCGAGGTTGACTGTCACTTTGTTAGAGAAAAGATACTCTCGGGAGATATTGCTACAAAATTTGTAAAGTCAAATGATCAGCTTGCTTATATTTTCACCAAGTCCCTCACTGGTCCTCGTATTAGTTATATATGTAACAAGCTCGGTACATATGATTTATATGCACCAGCTTGAGGGGGAGTGTTAGTTTCATAGTATAAATAGTAGTATATAACCCTAATCCCATATGTATTAGGAGTAGGACATGTATTGTATATATATAGGGCTCAGTGTATCATTGTCATTATTATTGACTAATATTTTTCTCCCGTGCATTCTCACAATTTGAAAATGTCAACAAAGACTTGCAAACTTGGAGCGTGATAATATAAACAAATCCCAGTAGACTCTGAAAGCTAATGAAACAAAGCACGTTCAGCAATGTCAAGTAGGAACTCAGAAAAAGCTATTTCGATCTCAACTATCATAAGAAGGATACCAAGTCAAAAACAGTAAATCCAAGCAGCTTACCGGTTGCTCTACATGGTCATTCCAAAAGCTAACTGTTGACTTCTTTGCCTCATGAATCCAGTTGTCAATGTCAGAGCTACCTGCAAAACTGCTGTGCCGCAGAAGCCACAATGAACAGACAGAGATGCCAACAATCCCAAAGGTATAGCGCATCCAGTAACGAGCGACTCTCCTGGGCTTTCTGTGAATGGAAACCTACAGAAGTTGATGAATCACAAAAATGTAAGCCCTTCAAAGAATAGACAAATAATAGAAAGACCACAAAAGAGCGCATTGCCTTTACAAATATTTGTATGCTCTGGAAATCAAATGGCTATAAAATCCTAAGTTGCGTGGACTCTTCGATTTTGGTGCCGCCCCCGTCCCGATACGAGACGGGGACGGGGACGGGATACGTCCCGGATTCGGTCAACTGACTTCGGACACTTTGACCGGAGTCCATCAACAAATTTGGGAGAAAATTTGAGATTTTGATTTCTCAAAATAAAAAATAAAACAGATTTAGGACAATAAAAGAATAATGTCTATCTTTTCATCAAAAAAAAAAAAGAATAATGTCTATCTTGGAGAATGGAAGACTGAATTCTACAATATTCATATAAGTTTTTCACAGAAAATCTCTCAAAATTTACAATATTTTTATAGCTCTATTTTTATTAGCTGAATCTCCGCACCCTTATCCATATCTAGATCCGCATCCCCGAATCTTAAAATTTAGATTTTGCCGAATCCGATACTCGGATCCATGCCCTTATTGGATACCCGCACCCGAGTCCAAGCAACTTAGATAAAATCCCAAAAAAATAATAAGACTCCATGCATACTTATCAATCTTTTACCCATCAGCTGTCACGCACGGCTTAATTTCTTGCTGAAAACTAGCCAACCCACTACATTTCTTTTTTGGTTTTTGGAGATTCCATTTTGATCTATATCCAGAAAACCATATCTTGATATAAGAAATTACTTCAGTCCCTTCTTCCCTTACCTAATGTAAGAGTCCACTGTCTGCCTTATAGTCTCAAATAAGGCAAGAAGCAAGATGGATGGCTGCATGCGAGTAAGCCCCCCACCCACCCCATTATGTGTGTGTGTTACACATGTTCAGTTGCACACAACCTACAACCCATAAGAGGAAAAGAAAAGAATTTAGAGGCATCAGGAGATTAAAGCCTGCAGGAACAGCCACCAATTTAAACTGTGACGAATTCAACAGATGGCCACAATCTTTTGCAAAAACACTGCTGTGTTATTTGCTAACTATAATAACTGATCAAGCTTTTCAGTTATTGGATTCACATCCTCCTAATCTTTCTCGTTTTCTTACATCACCTTCCCTTTGAACCTTTTCCGTTCACCCATTGCCCTCATCTTTATCAACTCTCAGATCTATTCCATTGGTATATTCCTCCGTAAAACCAAAAGATAACCTTAAAATCTCTTTGAAGTATCATTTTGTTCTCTAAATTCTCTGTACCAGGGGCATATCCAGCTCTCTTTAGTAATGGGTTCATCTGAACTCAAAGTTTTTTAAAGCGGAACATAAATTTATTTGTTAAAATTCACTACAATTACAACAAATAGTTGATATGAATCCATAACTTTAACAATATAATGGGTTCAATGCTAAAAAACTTAAATGTTGAACCCATAAAGTTCAAATCCTGAATATGCCTCTGCTTTGTATCAAGGCAGCCACTTGGAATTGGAAGATAATAAGAATCACTATTCCAGATTTGATTCAGCAAGGAGTTGAAAACAAACAGAAGCAAAGTCATCATGTTTCCCCCTTGCATAGATTGTCTCCTTATGTATTGTATTTAAGATAACTATGTGCACATCTCTTATAGAACCAATTAGATTCTCAGTGAAAAAGAAGCTTCAATAGATGCAAACCTAAGATAATTCACTCCAAAAACAAATCAACGAGTCACAGCTAAGATAAACGTCTGCAATTAAAAAGAGATGTTACTTCAGAAAAGCTAAAAGTTTAGGTAACTTTAATTTGTCAATTCCTTATTCATTTTTGGTGACAGAAGCGCAATATAATCATTACACCAGCTATCACGGTATGGCACTCATCCACCATAATGGTCGTGGCCTGATAATTATGTGAGAGTATAGTTCTTTTGATAGAACTAGCAGTCAAAATTGATAAATTGATAGTGACGAAAATAAATCTGTGTTTTTCAGAAGGAAATCTATGTTTTTAAACATAAGAATACATCCAGATGGTGAAGATAAAATTGTGAAACTATCGGATTGAAAGTCAAAGGGAATAAATTTGGTAGAGAGCTCTTACTATTGCAGATAGATAGGAGTCCAACTTATCTAGGTTTTGATAAATCAAATTGATAGCATCTTTAATCTCGCAATCAGTCCAACGAGACCCCTCTTGATTTACTACCGGAAGTTTCTCCAAGATCAAGGGAAAAGAATAGCTCTCGTCAACAGAAGATGTCTGCAGAAGTAGCTAGAAAAATGTGAAAAAGAAATAGTGTAATTACTAGTATAACCAATGCATATGCCATTTCCAGACGTCTAAGTAGACAATTTAACATTACACAGCTTTTCTTCACCTGACGCATTGCATGGAAGTGACCAATTGATGCCTCCAATTTCAGAAATAGTTCATTTATAGCAACCAGCAACGAGGATAATGATTTCTCAGGGTCCTTAACTAATTCATTTCCAGCTTTGTCAACCTCCATGTAGACCTACAACAGAAATTGTGGAAGATATGAATTGAAAGCTAGCTTATGTCACACAGTAATTAAAGTTATTTCAATGGTAAAGTCATGTGACACTTGTGCTTTGTTCACTAAATGCGGAAGCGAAAGACAATATTTTCTCTTGTTTGATCTAACACAAAAAAAAAATAGAAAGCAACAACAATACCAACAACAACATACCCAAAGTCATTGCATAAGTGGGTCCGGGAAGGGGAGAGTATATGCAACATTACCCCTACTATGTACAGGTGGCAAGGCTGTTTCGGATAGACCATCGGCTCAAGGTGCACAAAATATAGTAGCGAAGAAGCCATGCAAAAAGAAGCAGTAACAGAAGCAAGATAATAAGAAAACCGAAGCAGAAAAAATATCACGACTAATATAAATCTAAGAATATAGAAATACAAGAATAATACTAGTACTACAGTTAGGAAAGGAAAAACGCTCGACTACCTACTAATCTTCTATACTAATTCTCGACCTCCACACCCTTCTATCAAGGATCATGTCCACGGTAAGCTAAAGATGAATCATATCCTAGCTAATCACCTCTCCCCAAAACTTCTTTGGCCTCCTTTTACCTCTCCTTAGACCTACTAATTCCAACCTCTCACACCTCCTCAATGGGACATATGTGCATACACATCCTCCTATCAAGAATCATGTCCTCGGTAAGCTAAAGATGAGTCATGTCCTGCCTAATCACCTCTCCCAATACTTCTTTGGCCTCCCTCTACCTCTCCTTAGACCCACCAATGCCAACCTCTCACACCTCCTCACTGGGGCATCTGTGCATCTCCTCTTCATGTATCCGAATCATCTCAGCTTTGCTACCCTCATCTTGTCCACCACGGAAGCTACTCCCACCTTATCCCGAATATCTTCATTCCTGACCATATCTCTCCTAGTATGACCATGCATCCATCTCAACATCGCCATTTCCACTACTCTGATCTCCTGGACATGAAAGTTCTTTGACCAACACCCGCCCAATACAATATCATCGATCTAACCACCACTCTGTATAACTTACCTTTAAGTTTTTATGGCACATTCTTATCATACAAGATATTGGATGTGAGCTTCCATTTCGTACACCCCGCGCCAATACGGTGTGTGATATCGTTACCAATCTCCCTATTACCTTGAATTACAAACCTAAGATACTTGAAACTTCCTCTCTTAGGAATGATTTCTGTATCCAGCCTCATTTCCACACCAGCCTCATGAGTTACGCACTCCAAATATTCTGTTTTGACCCTGCTCAACTTGAAACCTTTAGACTCCAGGATCTGTCTGCATACCTCCAGTGTTAACACCATGTCGAGTCTCGTCAATCAGTATTATAGCATTTGCAAATAATATGCACCATGATACCTCCCCTTGGCTATGTCGCGTCAATTCATCCATTACCAAGGCAAATAAAAATGGGCCAAGGGCTGATCCCTGGTGTAACCCCATCACAACTGGAAAATATCACGAATCTTCTCCAACTGTATTAACCCTGTGAGAAAGCACGGGAGAAAATATATTATTGATTAATTAATTGACAATGCTACAATGAGCCATATATATACAATATATGTCATACTCCTAATACATATGAAACTAACACTCCATCTCAAGCTGGAGCATATAAATCATATGTACCGAGCTTGTTACATATATAACTAATACGAGGAACAGTGAGGGACTTGGTGAAAATATCAGCAAGCTGATCTTTTTTTTTTTAAAAGGTAACAATTATATTCTTCAGCACCCAAAAACGGGGCTTGTATCTAATATTTACAAGTAAATCCCCTGAAAATCTTACAGAGAATCAAAAAGGTCTAGTAGTGATTCTACATCACCTATCAACTGTTCTTTACCCCAAAAATGAAAAAGAGAAATACAAGAACTCTTGATTTTCTGTGTTGAACTGCTCTTGCCTTCAAAACATCTTGCATTCCTCTCCTTCCAAACTGTCCACCATATGCAAGCTGGAACAATCTTCCACCATTCCTTGTGACAAGTTCTTCCCTTAATACTGTTCCAGCTGCATATCAGGCCAATGGTGTCTTTGGGCATTACCCAAACAATACCAGCTAATGCTATAAAGAGCTGCCAAAGTTGTCTAGTAATAACACAATGTAAGAAAAGATGCTCATTGGTTTCATCTTCCTATTGACATAGAAAGCATGTAGAGCTGGTCTGAATACCTCTCCTTCCGAGAATTTCTAGAGTGAGGCAGACTTTTCTTACCACTAACCATGAAAAGCAAATAACTTTGAATGGTGCTTTAATCTTCCAAATGTTTTTCCAAGGCCAAGGATAGTTGGGGTGTCCTTGGATGATAGATAGTTGTATGCAGCCTTGACTGAAAATTTAGAGCCCTTGCCTCATTTCCATGTAAGAGAATCCTCCACCTCACTTAATCCTGCAAAACCTTCTAGCATTTTGAGAATCTCAATAGCTCTAGTGACTTCCCAGTCATTGAGAAGCCTTCTGAAAATTAGGTTCCAACCCTGGGAGCTCCAAGTTTCTTCTACTATGGCATTAGGTGAAGTGGTGAGATTGAACAGATCAGGAAAAAGATCATTCAATGCTCCATGACCAATCCAATCATCATGCCAAAATGATATCATCCTCCCATTTCCTATCCTAAAACTTATGTTTGTTGTAAATTCCTCCCATAGATTCCTGATGGCTTACCAATTGCCAACTCCATAAGGACTTCTCACTGGTTTGGTGCTCCAGTGTCCTGATTGCTCGTACCTGCAGTTGACAACTTGTCTCCATAAGGCTTGCTTCTCAGTGTTAAATCTCCATAACCATTTCATTAAGAGACTCTTGTTCTGCAAACTTAAGTTTCTAATGCCTAGACCGCCGACTCTCTTGCTAGAGATGAGAGTGTTCCAGTTAACAAGATGGTAGCCTTTGGACTCTATGTTGCCTTCCCAAATAAAGTTGCTTCTCAATTGGTCAATTCTTCTCCTTACTTTGGCTGGGATAGGAAATAAAGACATAATGTAGGTGGGTAGATAGTCCAGGACAAAGCTCACTAAAATGATCATTCCCCCTAGGGATAAGTATTGTGCTTTCTACCTTGTAAGTCTCTTTTCACATTTATCTAGTACCCATTCCCATATATCTGCAGCTTTGTTCTTGGAACCCAAATATAGTCCTAAATACTTAGTTGGTAAATTTCCTACTTCACAACCCAAAAATGCCAGCTAGAATTGGACTGTTTGGAACTGCATTAATAGGCACCAACATGTTCTTTCTCCAATTAACATGAAGGCATGAAGGCCTGAGATACCTTCAAAGACTGTGAGAACCAACCTCAAATGCATTAGCCGAGCAGGTTCAGCATCACAGAGAACCAGAGCATCATCTGCATACAATAGATGCGAAATCTCCATGCTATTAATTATGTTCTGAACTTCAAATCCCTTCAAGCAACCACTGATAGTAGAGGCTCTCATCATGCTACTCAACCATTCCATGGCTAAAATAATGAGGAAAGAAGATAGAGGGTCTCCTTGCCTTAAACCTCTCATTGAAGAGAAGAAGCCTTCAGGAGATCCATTAATCAAGACAGAAAACTTCACTATACTGATACAAAAAAAGATCCATTTAAGCCATTTATTCCCAAAACCCATAACTTTCAGAATGTTGATCAGGTACCTCTAATTAACATGATCAAATGCCTTTTCGATATCTAGTTTGCATAGGATCCCTGGTTTCTTCTCCTTCTGTCTACTATCAACACATTCATTAGCTATGAGGGCAACATCCATGATCTATCTTCCCTTGATAAAAGCCATCTGATGCTTGTTCACAATTTTATCTACCACCTTCTTATTTTTTTCTGTTAGAGTCTTAGAAATAATCTTGTAGATGCCCCCAATCAGACCGATTGGTCTGAAATCTCTTAATTCCTTGGCTCCACTCTTCTTGGGTATAAGCGCCACGTAGGTGGCATTTAAACTCTTCTCAAAAATACCAAAAGAGTGAAAACTGGCCATAGTTTGTAGGATGTCGACCTTCAAAAATTTCCAGCATGTAATGAAAAATCCCATCGAAAAACCATCAGGACCTGGCGCTTTGTCTATGGCACATAGCTTTAAACTATGGAGAACTTTTTGTTCCTCAAAAGGTCTTTCCAGCCAACTTTGCTCCTCATCTGTAATTGAAGCAAAATTCGGAGGAGTAAAATTAGGCCTCCAAGCTTCTGTCTCAGAGTATTGCTGTTTATAAAAGGAGATGATTTCTCCTTTAATTTCTACTTGATCAGAGACTTCAATCCCATTAATCTCCAACTTGTCTATGTGTTGAATCTCCTATGTGCATTGGCCATCTTCTGAAAGAATTTTGTGTTCTTATCACCCTGCTTTAACCATAGCATTCTAGAGAATATCCAACAATCTTGTGTTCTTAAACAGCAAGCTGATCATTCGACTTCACAAATTTTGTCGCAATATCTCTCGAGAATATCTTTTCTCTAACAAAGTGACAGTCAATCTCGATGTGTTTAGTTCTCTCATGGTACACTGGATTTGACGCAATATAAAGAGCAGCTTGATTATCACACACAAGACACATCTGACTAATCTCACCAAATTTCAACTCTTTGAGCAACTGTTTGATCCAAATTAGCTGCACTAGACCGAGCAATCATATTTTGTTTCTTGCTCTTCCAGGACACCAAATTTCTTCCTACTAAGACACAATATCCAGACGTAGAACGTCTATCGGAAGGTGATCCTGCCCAATCAACATCCGAGTATCCAACGATCTGCTCATGGCCTCGATCTTCAAACAATAAGCCTTTGCCTTGAGTTGATTTTATATACTGAAGAATGCAGACTATTAGATATGTAGTCTTAAACTAACTCACAACACTCACAGGAAAGGAAATGTCAGGTCTAGTCAATGTGAGGTAATTTAATTTACCAACCAACAGCCTATATCTTGCAGGATCACTAAGAGACTCCCCCTGTCCTGGCACAAGTTTAGAATTCGGATCCATCGGAGTGTCAACAGGTCTACAACCTGTCATTCCTGTCTCCTCAAGAATATCTAAGGCATACTTCCGTTGTGAGATCACAATACCTAAGCTAAACTAAGCGACCTCAATACCTAGAAAATACTTTAATCTCCCAGATCCTTAGTCTGAAAGTGCTGAAGGAGATGTTGCTTCAACTTACTAATACCATCCTGATCATTGTCGGTAATAACATTATCGTCAACATAAACGACCAAATAAATACAGAGATTTGAAGCAGAATGTCGATAAAATACAGAGTGATCAGCTTCACTACGAGTCATGCCAAACTCCTAAATAACTATGCTGAACTTACTAAGCCAGGCTAAGGAGACTGCTTAGACCATAGAGGGACCGTTGCAACGACATACAAGGCCACTAGACTCCCCATGAGTAACAAAACCAGGTGGTTGCTCCATATAAATCTCATCCTCAAGGTCACCGTGAAGAAAAGCATTCTTAATGTCCAACTGATAGAGATGCTAATGGCGAACAGCAGCCATGGATAGAAAAAGGCGAACTGATGCAATTTTAGCCACGGGAGAGAAAGTATCACTGTAACCAAGTCCAAATATCTGAGTATATCCTTTGGTAACAAGACGAGCCTTAAGTAGATCAACCTGGCCATCTGGACCAACTTTCACTGCATACACCTAACAACAACCAACAGTCGATTTACCCGAAGGAATAGGAACAAGCTCCAAGTACCACTCATATGTAAAGCAGACATCTCGTCAATCATAGCCAGTCGCCATCCGGGATGAGACAGTGCTTCACCTGTAGACTTAGGGATGGAAACAGAGGACAAAGATGACACAAATGCACAATAGGATGATGAGAAACCATGGTAACTTAAACCGATATAGTGAGGATTAGGATTAAGTGTGGACCGTATACCTTTTCGTAGTGCAGTCGATTGATTAAGAGGAGACAAGTCCGCAGTATTAACAGGGTCAGGTGCAGGACGTGAAGAAGTTGGGCCTGATGTTGGGGGCGGACGACGATGATAAGTCAGGAGTGGTGGAGCTGTAGAAGGTTGAGCTGGACTAGGTGGTGGCACTGGAGCTATGGTTTGTGGAACTGGACTAGGTGGGGGCACTGGAGCTAGAGTTGGTGGAACTGGACTAGGTGGTGGCACTGGACTCAGTGGTAACACTGGGGCTATAGGTGGTGGAGCTGTAACTGGAACTGTAGGCAGTGGAGCTATGGAGGAAGATGAATGGGAGATAGGGACTGAATCTTCAAATGAAGGAACGAGTAGCACCTCAGAAATATCTAAGTGATTAACTGGACCTGTGAAGTATGATTGGGTTTCAACGAAGGTAACATCAGCGGACATAAGAAATCGCTGAAGGTCAGGAGAATAACATAGATATCCCTTTTGCGTTCTTGAGTAACCCAGAAATATGCACTTAAGAGCACGAGGAGCTAACTTGTCTTTTCCTGAAGTAAAGTCATGAACAAAGCACGTACTCCCAAAGATACGGGGTGAAAAAGAGAACAAAGGTAAGTGGGGAAACAAAACAGAGAATGGAACTTGATTTTGGATAGCTGAAAATGGCATACAATTAATAAGATAACAAGATGTAAGAACTGCATCCCACCAAAATGCAATAAAACATGAGATTGTATGCGTAGGGTACGAGCAGTTTCAACAAGATGTCTATTCTTTCTTTCAGCTACCCCATTTTGATGGGATGTATACGTACAAAATATTTGATGAATAATCCATGAGAGTTCATAAACTGCTGAAATGGGAAAGATAAATACTCCAGGGCATTATCACTGTGAAATGTATGAATAGAAACCCCAAATTGATTTTGAATTTCAACGTGAAAGGTATGGAAAATAGAAAACAACTCAGATCGATTTTTCATCAAAAATATCCAAGTGCACCTAGAATAATCATCAAATTGACAAAGTATCGGAATCCTAAGGTAGAACTAATCCGACTAGGACCCCAAACATCTGACTGTACTAAAGAAAAAGGTGACTTTGCTCGATTATCAAGACGGCGCGGGAAATAGGAGCGGGTATGCTTACCGAGCTGACACGACTCACATTCTAGAGTGGACAAGTGAGATAAGCCAAGTACCATTTTCTGAAGTTTTGACAAATTGGGATGTCCTAACCGTTTATGTAATAAATCTGTGAATCAGTAATGGGAGAAGTTATTGGAGGAAGACAAGATGTAAGTCCATGTGATTTTGTAATGTAAGGATAAGGTAATAAAGCCCATCTGATTCATGCCCGGTACCAACGATCCGCCCTTACTGCGTTCCTGTATAAAAACAAGATCATCAAGATTTAAAACAGTAGATTTAAATGATTTGGCTAAACGACTAACGACTATGAGAATAAAAGGACTACCATGAACATAAAGAACTGAGTCTAAAGGTAAGGAAGGAAGTGGACTTGCTATTGCAGTTGCCATGGCTTGAGACCCATTGGCCATTGTGACTGTTGGAAAAGATTGAGAATATGAGATACTAGTGAAAAGAGATCTGTTACCAGAAATATAATCGGATGCACCTAAATCAATGACCCAAGGCTCAGAAGGTGAAGATTGAGAAACACAATTCATGCTACTATTTGTTGGAACAACGGAGGCTAATTGTGAAGATGTCTGTTTATGTGCTTTGTACTGAAGGAACTCAATATAATCCGGTAAAGAAACAATCTGGATTGGATTTAATGCATTCGATCCAACGAATAGTGAGTCTAAGAATGACTTAATGTTCACGCCGGAAAAGGTTAGAAAATTATTTGGAAATCACTGTTTGACTGCATTGTTCACCGAAAACACTGTAGCTCGTCGGAAAACAAAAAAGTCGTCGGAATTTGATGTAAACTTGATGGGTAGGCTCGGAAAGGCCACGCAACAGGCTGCATGAAGGAAAAATTTGAAATCTGGCCGGGAAAAGGCCACACGCGCCGGCGCGTAGGGAACTCGCTAAAAAACCAGAGCTCCGAACCGCGTATGAGGGCGCGTGAGTGGTCGGTTGCCAGAGATCTTTGGTGGGGTTTGGTCGCCTAAGCCTTGGGAAACGTGTGGTGGTGTTGGTTTTTGCACAACACTAACGGAAAGTGACTTTGGTTACGCACAGCCTCTTAAGTCGCGGGAAAGTTGTAGGGTGACGAGGTCTTTCTTCCAGGAAGTTGCTGGAATGACGCACAACAATAATTTTCTCACTTAAGCTCTAATACAATGTGAGAAAGTACGGGAGAAAATATATTATTGATTAATTAAATGACAATGCTACAATGAGCAATAAATGTCCTACTCTTAATACGCATGGTATTAGGGTTATTTATTACTATTTATACAACGAAATTAACAAACCCGAGTCTTAGCTCTATCATATATGTCTTCAATTGGGTAGTGTATGCAACAGGTAAACCACTAGCCTCCAAACATCTCCGTAGAATCTCACTTGGGACATTGTTGTATGCTTTTTCTAGATCAATAAATATCATATGCAAGTCCCTTTTCCTCTCCCTATACTACTCCACCAATATGCTCCTCACAAAATGAATGACTCCTATAGTACATTGACCCGGCATGAATCCGAACAAAATCTCGAAAATAGAACACTCCTCCTCACCCTCATCTCCACCACCAATTCCCAAACTTTTATAATGTGGCTTAACAACTTGATACCCCTATAGTTGTTGCAACTTTGAATATCACCTTTGTCCTGTACAACGGAATCATTGTACTCCACCTCCATTATTCGGACATACTTAGCATCCTAAAAATGACATTAATTAACCCAGCTAACCGCTCCAAACCTGCCCTACCCACGCTCTTCTAGAATTTCACCACGATCACGTTTGGACTAGTCGTTCTTCCCCTACTCATCTTACGTATAGCCCCCTTACCTCTTCAACATTTATACGTCTATAGTACCCAAAATCTCAACAACTCTCGGAGTGTTTCAAATCACCCAAAACAATATCCATGTTCCTTCTTCATTTAGGAGTTTGTGGAAGTAAGTATGTCATCTTCGTCTAATATGTGCCTTTTCCGCCAATACTCTGTCTTTCTCATTTTTTATGCACTTCACTTGGTCCAGGTGACGGGGCTTCCTCTCCCTCACCTTGGCTAGCTTGTACAGCTTCTTGTCCCTGCCTTTATCCCGAAGTTCCTCATGAATGTGTTCAAACACTGTCTTCTTCGACGCCGTAACCGCTAACTTTGCCTCCTTCTTAGTCGTATTATACCATTCCATATTAGTCCTCCTCTCTTCTTCATCTTTGCTCCCCACTAACTTCAAATATGCCGCCTTTTTGGCTTCCACTCTCCCTTGGATCTCTCCATTTCCACCACCCGTCCTCTTTGTGTCTACTAGAGCAACCCTTCAAAATTCCTAACACTTCTCTAATTGCTCCCTAATACAATTTACTGTCCTAGTCCATATACTACCCGTTCACCACTACTCCTCTAGGCCTCTATATCCAACAACTTCTCTCCTAACTCTGAGATTTGTCCTTAGTCAAGGCTCCCTACTTTATCTTTGGTCCACCATACATAGCCCTCGTTTTCCTCTTCCTCATAATCTCTAGGTCCATTACCAAGAGCCTATGTTAGGTCGTGAGATTCTCAACCAGGATAAAGTTTAAGTCTGTGCATAAACCTATATCACACTTCCTAAAGAGTATGTAACGGCGAGAAAAATTTCCATTTTTGGGTACACTAATTTTTAAACTCATTTTCTCTCTTTCTTTTTATAAACGAAAAATCCCAAGGCCAATTGTACACAATTCGTAACTCGTTGCATAATGGGTCTGCCCATCTACTCTTATACACTTAAAGACCAAGCTTTTGTCTACGGCAAAGTTCGAACCCGTGACATGTGCCTAACCCGTACATTACGCATTGCACTCTTACCACTACACCAGAGTCCCGAGGCTTTTGTACTTATTTTCTCTTCTACTTTCCCTCTTATTAATTCTTTTCTTTCCATTCCCTTTCCTAGTTTCCACTGATAGTTACCGACTCGTTTGGGAGATTATTTGTTCAATATACACTCATACTAGATATGAAGATTTAAATTCTAAACATGATAGAAGAAGAAACGAGCACCAATGGGAGAAGTTGGATCATTTGAAGCCAAAAGCAAAACATTTGTGCGTTTGGATAACCCAAATATCAATATTGATCAAAGCAAAATTCTCCTTTTATAAGTATGGGCTTCATATAATTGCATTAATCCACAAATTGCTTGATCTCGTCGGGAAGTCAAAAGCCTTCTAGAAGAGTAATCACTCCCTCTGTTCTATTTTATTCGGTACTATTTCCTTTTTAGTATGTTTCCTTAATGATACGATTTTTTTTAGCCACAAAAATGTTAAAGCATGTTCAAAACCACAAGTTTCAAGTCTTTCTTAAACTCCATGTCTAGTCAGATGCCTTCACATAAAGTAAAACAAAGGGAGTATGATGGTGCACAAAGAAATACTTTCACGCGTAACCATGTTAATAAACTTTATATTAGCTCTATTGGATTCTGTTTTTCTTTCACATTGAAAGCATTCACTAAAGGATCAGTTTATAGATGAAGGAATATAAAGGAGAAAAAGGTAATGGGATAAGTCATCCCGTGGAACATTTCCGCTGATAACAAAGAAACTGGGATTTACGCTAAAGCAATGTGGTTCATGAAGGATGAAATAACGAGTGCACTAGATAATCACAATGCCAAAGATCGAGTACATTAATTGGGGAATCAAACAGAATCTGGAAGCTTGATTCATATGGGACATATTCCAGTTGCCGCCTAAAATTGAAATCTTTTTGACTCCCGCTTAGAAGCCTAGCCAATCTTTAAGATGTCTAACGGAGCCCATTGTCTTTCATACAAAATCATGTTTGACATATAAGAAAATGATCATGAAAGGGAAAATAGATAGCAAGTCCAAATCATCAAAACATAAAAGAGCATATAAATAAAGTGAAATTCCATTACAAGTTTAATGTTAACCTAGACACCAAGTAAAAATCAACATACCTGCGCCAAAAATGTAGCTAAATGGTATCGTAAGCTAATCAGGACATTTATCCTTTCAGATATGTATGACGATGCCATACAATATGAGTCTTGCACCACCGAACCATCTCCAACATAATCATGAATCAGTTGTACTATGCCATTAATAAATGCAGATGGTCCTCGCTCACATACCATGAAGTAAGCTTTTTGAGCATTTGATCCCTGATGTTAAACGTATCTAATGATTTAGAGCAAACAATTTCCAAGGGAAAAAAAAGTTATAATAAGACTTCAAGTCTGTCTCTCATGAAAAATTATCTATATAAGCTAAATTCTTATGATGACTAACCTCTGCTTTAGATTGCCAAAATTCTAGGTTCTTTTGGATGTAGTGCAAGTTCAGGAAGATATGCTCCATGATGTCCTCCAAGACATCAAAAATTCTAGATGCCTCAGATACAACCCTGCATATTTGTTCAAGTATGGAACTACCATTAGAAACATTTCCCAAAAAATAATGTTGCTCACAGGGGCGGAGCTAAAGAATGAGGTACGGGTTTGGACCAAACCTAGTAACTTCTCCTTAGACTATATATTTGTACTAGGAAATCCATTAATATGTATAAACATTAAAATGCGAACCCAGTAACTAAAACAAGCTCTGGATTTGGTGGCATATTCAGCACCCATAAACTTCAAATCACGCTCCGCATCTGATTGCTCATACAGTGTGCTATGTATAACCAGTATAGACGACTTACACAGAGGATTCAGGCGAAGCAGAGGGAGAAGGCAAAGGAAGGGGAAGGCAAATCTTTCTAGGGCGTCGTTTTCTGGACCGAGTGTTGCTGCCGCCGCGGTAGAGGTTTGAAATTCTGTTGAGGAAACTCGAGCTGGAAGCGGCGGGAAGGAGGCTGCGCATTCGGTTCCAGAGGTAATCGGAGTAGAATGACGCAACAGGCTTCAGGCTCTTGGCGGCGTCGTTCTCTGGCGGAGAATCCATTCAAAAACTTGAATTGATACGACGCAAGTGATCGGAGAAACTATGAATTTGAATATGAGCATGAATATTATGTAGGTATCCTTAATTAAAGTCTTCTAACAAGTCACCTTTTTATCATTAAATTAATTTTAAATTATATAGTACTAACAAAATTACAGAATTATTTTATCACAGTATAATTGAACTTTAAACGCCATAATAGTAAAAGTCAAAAAATTATATAACACTTAAAAATCAAATAATTTAATGGGATAAAAATTAATTTAAATGTTATTGTTATTGCAAAATATAATTAAATAAGTCCAATCTGTTAAAATTTCAGTTTGTTATTCCTTCTGTTGGAATAACAATAATTTTATCTATGTTGTAAATAAAATCGGATCAACTTTTGCTTAAATTTTATATTTTTCTTTTGTGACTAAAATAAGGGGGAAGAGTTAGAACTAAGATGTTCATCCGTTGGTTTGGTATGACTATGAAATACTTTGGTTAGGCAGTTTTTTCACTTTCTTAAATTGCTAGTATAATTTTATCATACCTAATTAAATTCATTAATTTTGGTTTTAGTTTAATCGGTTCAATAAACTGCAATTTGTTCTACCTGATAAGAGAATTGTAAGATTTGTTTTAGCACTAGTTACACAATCCAACAAGTTGTTGAGTTTTATTATTTAGCGGCTTCATCTTTCAAAAAATTTCTGCGAGTTAAGATTGCTCTTAAGTGGATACCTCCTAAACCAAATATATATATAAATTAAATAGGGATGGAACGCATTGCACAATACTGAATTTAGACGGCATTAGTGGAATAATTCGTAATCACTTGGAAGATTGGATTATTGGTCTCTTAGGAAACAAATCTCGCTCAACTCCTATGGCAGCAGAATTCCAGGCACTGATCCTAGGGCTTCAAATAGCTATTCAATTCAATCTAACACCTCTTCAAGTGGAATTAGATGCAAATGAGGTAATTATTAATATGCTTGAAAATGACAATATTATATACAATAACATGTTGTTTGGCTGCAAACACCTGCTCCAGCAGCTCCATAGCCCTCAAATACAATATGCGTACAAAGAACAAAATAAGACAGCAGATCAACCGGCCAAAGCAGGCAGCTTTTTAGAAAGTAATATGATCATGCGACTTTTTGAAGTACCACGACATTTTGTGCGCTAACTTTTTGAAGCACATAAGCACGGGACAACTCTTATGCGCCTAATCCCACACGCAACAAAGCAATAAGTTGGAGATCATGATGTAATACCCGTTTTGAGCAACCGACGGGCATCAACCTCTGCAACCAGTTTGGAAAACAGTGGTGTACCAACAACGCCTCCTACTCACTTTTACAAGCACCGTAGCTAGTACTAGTAATAGCTTAGTTTACGAATGTAATAGGGTGCGACCTGAGCACCCTCATCTCTGTACGTTTATGTTTTAATTAACGCAAATTATCTTTTCGGCCAAAAAAAAAGAGTCGCAAAGTAACAGTAATTAGCTTGACTGCCCGCCATCTCAAATTATGAAGAAGATTTGAAAGGAATAAACTATGATACCAAAAGCAACAATGAAAAATTATTGTTAGACAATTAACAAATTAACTACCGTGTATTACTTAAAAAACTTCTCCCATAAGAATATTTTAATAGATCATGTGTTTTGTCAATTTTTTACCTTTTACAAAACGTATATTCACTTATCAAAGCTTTATCTATAATTTTAACAAAGTAAGATTGAAATAATATTCATGTGACAAAAATATCCCGAAAAACTTGAAAAATCCGATAAACACAACCAATTCAGACCAATATAGGTTTTGATAAAACCCAAACCAACTCAGTCTATGTACACCCCTAATCCCGTAAAAATTGCACATGCGTTCTATTTGGTCACTTCAATTTAACATGTACTCACTTTTTAATTTTTTTTTAACTTGTACCCATTATTTAAGCTACTTCAGGTCTTTTTCTCCTCACTCTTCTTCTTCTTATGATGATGATTTTATATGGTATTTGTGAACATATTCTAAGGTAGTATATGATGTTTTATAGTGTTGAGTTGTTGTGGCGCTTTATTTTTTACTATTGCTTAGGGTTTCTTCTTTTTCTTTTTCTAAATTGCAAAACAGGTTCGTTAGATTTATTGGTGTTTTGACAAATTGATGATTAGAGTTTGTTCTTGATGATATTTGGAGGTTATGTTTCAAATTTGAGCTTATTTTGAATATAGTTAAGTATTAAATCGTATATATGATTGTTAAAATTCGAAGAACAAATCTATGTTTCTTAGTAATTTGCACTTAAGGAGATTTATTGGCCTTAAGTGTAGAAGAAAAACATTTGATGCACTTGAGACCAAAATCTAAAGTACAATTTTTCACTTCAAACTTGATAGCCTTAAGTGCATGAATTCAGTGGTTGTACTTCAGACCTATTTGACCATAAGTGAACTCAAGTGCAATTTTTTGACTTCAGACTATTTTTTTTAAACTTTAGAACCGTTAAGTCTGAAGTTGATCGTAAATGAGTAGGCTTGCAAATTTTGTTACAAAAGTTTAATTGTGACCACAATACCGGGTACAGATGCAAAAGCTGCCCTAAATCCCTGCCATGCCCCATTTAAGTATTGCCTTGCCCTGCCCCTTGCCACCCCTATTTCGCTTACTAGTGTGTTTAGATTGCATTAGTTGGAAAGAGCATAGGAGGCTGTCTAGCTAACAAAGAAGGTAAGATATTTTACTTCCCCATTTACCATTTGCAGATGATACACTTTCTTTGAGATGCTGAGATGAATCAACTCCATAGAAAGCATACTACAATGATTCTTAAGCAGTCGCATGGTTGAGAAATACCTAAGTCAATGTGAGATCATTTTATTGGATAAGGTTGACAAGATAACAATTACCTAGGGTGCAACTCATTATTGTGTGGAACCAATTTCGTAAGTTGAGAGTCTATCAAAAACAATCATTTTACCTACATAAGGTAGGAGCAAATTGTGTGTACACATTACCTGTTTCCACTTGTGAGAATACACCAAGTATATTGTTTTGTACTTGGAAAAAGTTAGCAGGATGGCAAAAGAAATATCCTCCGAATAGATTGATTAGGTACGAGCAAAAGAATCCCATTTTGCAAACAGAGATTGATGGACATGGAAAGAGCAAAAGGATGGCTTATTTCTGATGCAACGCTACAAGGGTGAAAATTCAGAAGAAAAAGGGAAAAATATAAAATAATACTTCTTTACTTTATTATAAACTTTGTATGGAGATTCTCCACATCACATCAATAAATCTTAACTTCCATAAAAGGAAAACAAAACTAAATCAAAACTAAAAACAATTTTGTAACGGGCCACACAACCATTCGACCCATAAGAGGTACTTAGAACTCTTACAATATAATATACTAACACAGAAGATGCTGTCTAGAAGTAAGAACCAAGCAAACTACATAGTAGTAAAAACTGTCTGTCCTAAAGCAAAAAAAATGTTGTAATAATTTACAAACACCACCTGCACAGAGCAAGACACATGCTCAGGCTGGAGCAGAGTGTTTGGAATAGACAAAGGAACATGAGACAAAAGAATAAGACCACGCTTGAAAAGATATCAGTGTCCTTCAAATTAATACTAAGGCCAAGAATGCTATCCACATCGGCAGATTCTGACACATCTCAGCAAAATTAATAAAAAGGTAAAATAGAGAACAGTGAATGCAACCCTCCAACCTAGATTATATTTCTGAATTAGAAGAAATAAAATACATGTATCCTAAGATGCTGTTGCTGAACAATACAGAAGTCTATAAATACAGGTGCCTAAGTCAACTAAAGAAACCCAAGAAATCTGAGCTTCATTGACAACTATACCCTTTTTCTTTTACACTTAAACTAATTCCTACAAGACCAGAACAAAGCCTACTTGTATCTGAGTTAGTAAGTGCTCTAACACATTAGAAAAACTATCCCTATCCCTCTTCATCATAATCTTCCTCTTCCTCGTCTAACCCTCTGTTTAAGTTGGCCAGTTGAATCGGATCAATGGCCATCTTTTCCATCTCAGACAAGGACCATCCAGGGATTTCCTCATGCTTCACTTCAGGAGGCGCCATTTTTGATGTTGAAGGAGCTTCAGCTGGTATTGCTGTGGATTCCACACTCTCATTTAAGTCAATATTGAGATCGAAGTTTCTAGCAGGAACTTCTGGGCATTTACCAGCCGAAATGTTCTTTGAATCTGCTGGTTCTGCTACATAGTCCATCCTTTCACCATTTTGCTTTTGCTTCTCATTATTTTGATTTGAAACATCAGCAGCGTCTTCAAGTTTATCGCAATGAACATTGGAGTCTCCTCGCTCTACTGCTCGTGCACCTCTACCACGGCCTCTACCCCTACCCCTGCCTCGTCCCCTCCCACTACCACTGGTGTGTGCAGTCTCATGCTGTCAATAAAAAATGAAAAAAATCACTATTATACAGGAGGCGCTGATATGGTGTTTTACACAGAAGAAATCAGACCACATACAGCTTTGTATATCAAAAGTTGGTAGCGTGGTCTTGATGTCTAAACTAACAAATGGACCATCAACTATGGAAAACCCAAATTTTAAACCCAACATTATCTAAAAGAAATAATATCCATACCATGCGACTACTCCTTTTGATATCATCATCACTGTCATGATCATCTTCTTCAACAACTTTCCTGCATCAGCGAACAGTCAGCTGTAAATGATACAAATTCATCGCCCTGAAAAACCCATCACAGGCAAGAAAATGGGAAGCACAATTTTTTTACCTTCTTTTTGTAGCTGTTTCGGCACCACCATCTGACCCGCCTAAATCAGGAACCCGGCTCACTACATCCTTGAGGAAATCAAACACATTAAAGTTCTGGATACATTGCTTCCTATGAAGTACAGGGACTGAGTTAGATGATAGCCAGAGAACTGGTATGATGTGTATAAAACGGTTCATTAAACTTACAAATGGAATGAATTCATAGTTTTTGCTCCTTTCTTGAGGGTAATCTCATATGTTCGGTCACAAAGATCTTGCAGAAAGAGCTCAAGAGCTTTTGCTGAATATAACCGTTGATAAAATACAAGTTAGGATAAACAAAATGAAACAGATACAAAAATAGATACCAAGAAGCAAAGGACGACTAAGGGTAATAGCTCTTAAACCAGCTGATTCAAAATGCTAAAAAAAGTGAAAAGGACTTCCAAAAATACTTACAGACTAAAAGAGGAACAGCCATGGCAATCTTCCCCACATCTTCATCGGCTTGCATAATCTTTTTAATCCGCGCCTGCAAATAAATGCCAATGAATATTAGAACAGTTAGAAACTTTGATTCAGTAACTTAATGAACAGAAACAATAGTCCATACAACAAGAGCTCATGAAACTTGTAAGCAGTTTCATTCACGTTCAGATGTCACCATACAAATAATTTAAAATAATAAAAAGAGTTAAACTCTCAAATTATAATCACAAAAAATCTTTCTTGAAACCAAATATCAGTACAAATATTGTTGAACCACGAGAGAAACAGACTACCATGTAACACCAAATCACAGGCAATCCACATAGCACTCTCAGATAGAGCTTTTGTTTCATGTGCATTTCCCACATTTAATTTTTATTATATATCTGCATTTAACAAGTGATATGCAACTAACAATTCTATCATGCATCTCTACCCAATAACACGTTACAGGTGAATATCAGTTGTAGAGCTACATTTACAACTTCAAAGAACCGACAGAAAGGACCCTCCACTTTCCAGGTAAAAGAATCAGAGCTGAGATAATATCAGCATCAGTTAGTATATAGCTCAGACTCATTAATGTCCCAAAGGCAAGCAAAAAAGTAATTTATCTCAGTCAAAGCAATGACCGGCAGGTACCAGCTCTATGATATTAAAGTACTATAACCAGTCAACTAAAATAATTTCCACCCAAGAACGTCTATACCTGCATGATGAATAAGATGACCAACATAAACTTTCATACTTTAGAGGGTCATTCACAAGGTTAGCATCACGGTACTCTTAGCCCCTTCCTATCGACAGGTAGCCCAATTGAATACAAATGCTGAATTAGCAAAAAAAAGCTACATATGCCAAGTTACTAGCCTCTTCAACTAAACCAATTCAAGTTATTGCTTCTGAGCAGGTTGCAGAACAACGAGCAAAAATGTGGTCCAATAATTATCAGGAACAACATTTTTTAGTAACCCCAAAGGCCAACAGCACACAGTTCAAAACCTGATGGATAATGGGCTCACACCTCTACCCTTAACTTAACCAGGCCTTTGTCTCAGGCATGGTTTAAACCCCTAACGTGTTGCGCTGCACTCTTACCGCTAGACGAAAGAACAGCTTATTATACCTACCTATCAAATAGGAACAACTTATTATACCTTCAAAACATATGATGGAGCGCTGACTGCTTAAGCATGGTCATATTTCTTCCTCTACTAATAAGATGTCCTAACCACTGGATCAAAGAGACCAGAAATCCATACTTCACGTACCTCAACTCCTACAAAAAAAGATGTTCTTTTCTTCAACCCTTTTTCTCTCTTTTGTTTTATTTTTATTTTTTTGTGGTTTGGGGGGGGGGGGGGGGGGAGGGGGATTCATCACGTGCAACCAAACTAGCAAATACACATAAGCATGAACACAAGGCAAGTCCCAGGAACCAAAACAAAAAGTCAAACTCAAGCTCCACCTTCATAATCAGTTTTTCCCCAACAAATAAATAGTAGATATCCAACCCTACCAATTTGAGATTTCTATTCATTCAATAACCTCACAAAGATCACCAATACATCAAAAGCTCAAAGCTTTACCTCCCCCAACCCCACCCCCCACAGGAAAATAATAAAGCCTCTAAAGTTTCAAATTTACAAAACCCCAGTTACTTCTCTGAATTAAGAAAAAAACAAAAAAAAAACACAGAATAGACAATCAAAAACACTAACAGAATAATACGTAAACAGAAAGAGAAAGGGTGGGGGTAGGGTTGGGTGGGTTGATGGGGGTAGGATGGGGGTGAGACTTACAGCAGGGAATCGGGTATCGAGCCTCTTCCTCATGGCCACCAACGAATCAAGCCCTCAAAATCACTCAAACCCTAATTTAGCAAACTTTTTCCCCCTTTTTACAAACACAGACAACCCGTGTACCAATATCTATCTATATATACAAACTTTTATGGAATTTTTTCGAAATCCTTACGTCTTCTTCGGAAAAGTTAACAATACAAAGGGAATAATAAAATTAGTAAAAATTAAAATACATTAAAAGCGAAATAACACTTACTACTACTTTCTTTTGAAAAAGTAAAAGATTTAGAAAAAACAAAATATTAGCAGATTCGGTCTTCTCGGGGCATCTATTACGGAACCAATAGGATGCTTACACGTAAGATTGAAGTGAGAGAGTTTTCTGGATTGACTCACACTTAAACTTTGCCACGACTAGACTGCAGATGGGAGAGGTAAGTACAAAGGAGATGTAAGGAATAACGATCACCTTATTATTTTATTTTATTATTATCCTATGACAATTTGTCGTTTTCCTAAAATTTTTAATCATGTTTGACCGGTTTCAGGAGTCAGGAACTATTTTTCGAGGTATTTGCCGGTTTTCACGAGGCCTTTTATTTTGTGAGCCCGGAACCAAATAGAAGGGCGGTCCTTTCATAAAGGCAATATTTTTGTGAAGGCTTTATTTTAAAAAAGTATTTGTAAAATAAAAAAAATTGATTTTTTTCTTTAATAAATATATAAAGAATAATTTGTAACTGTTCTAATTTCTACCAAGGAAATTGCACTTGAAATGAATATCAAACCCGAATTTCATAAAAAATATATGGTATATAGAAGTAACAATTTGATGCAAATGTCGATAATGAAATCTTAAAATCTTTCGAATAGTCCTTTAGATTTGATTACTTTTATAGATAATAGATAAGGCTATTTTCTCATTTCAAAAATAGATTTGAACAATTCAAAACATATAAAAATATTTTGATTTCCTATTTGACAGTAAAAATTAAGATCACTAGACGTTGAAAATTTTAAAAAAACATTGACTATTAAGGAAAATAATATAATTAGAAGATAACGGTTTAATTGATACAATTAACCAAATAAAAAGATTTAGTTCAAATGCCTAAATTTCTTATGGAATAATGTTAATAACTCATGTTACCATTGCTTCAGCGGAAAGATCACTAGATGCTGGAAATTTTAAAAAATATTGCCTTAATCTTGGATGTTCCTTAAAGCATAACAATAAATTCGATATTGATGGTTTAATTTTTGAATTAAAAGTATTTTTGAGAATAGAACAGTTAAAAGATAACAATTTAATTGATACATTTAACCAAATAAAAAGATTCAATTCATTTTTAAATGCCTAAATTTCTTATGGAATAATGTTAATACCTCATGTTACCGTTACTTCAACGGAAAGAAGTTTTCAAAATTAAAATTGATTAAATATTACCTAAGAACAACAGTGTCATAAGAAAGGTTAAGTGGATTATTCACAATATTGTCGGTTGAGAAATACTTATTAGGAGTTATTGGTTATAAGAAAATCATTAATAACTTTGTATATAAGAAAACTTATAAAAAAATAGACTTCAAATAAATAATATAAAAAATTTTAAAAAGTTAAGGCCCCTCATTAAGTTTGGCTTTAGGCCACAAAATTCGCCGGATTGCCCCTGACCAAATATTACTTTTTTGGTCTCCAAGCGCAAAAATAGATGAAAAAATAAATGAGGATCATTTTAAATATAACGCATTTCTTCAATAATGCGCTATAACTTAATTATGCATCTGTCTGTAAGTTATAGCGCATGGGTTACATGCGCTAAATTTAAATATAAAATTCACAGACAAAATATATACTATATTAAAAGCACCAAAGTCCTTAGCGAAATATTGTTTGTCTTACCCTTTAAAATATAATTTTCATTGCACAAAATAGTCATCGACTTACTATCCTAGTAACTAGAAATAATCATGTAATTATTTTTCTAATGTCTAGGAAGTCATTAAATTATTTTTCTAATATTTAAGATTTTAAAATCAATTATTTTATTTTATAAGTTTTCTATTATTTTACCAAAACTACGGTTGAGTTCTTTTCTACTATATTTGCATTAACTGAAGTTCTTTCAAATTAGGAGAATATTGATATAATTTTGTTCTCTGAAGTTACGATTGGGAAATTTTTTAGCGTAAAGATGTCTGTTTTCCACCAACAATCAAATGTCATTTAGGTTTAATTTTTTTTGCCAAAAATATCAAGCAATTGAAGTCACTTCACGTTTAGTATTTATTTACCGAAATTGTTGCAATATAAAGCCAATTATTTATATATTTTTTAGGATTTTAAAATCAAAACCATTTAAAATAAGAACGAATTGGAACAATTCTTCTATAAAAGATATTACCGTTCAAATACTTATCATATAGTTTTGATAGTGTTTGGCTCAAAAGGTTGAACGTTACTTTACAAGCTTAAAACAATCAAAAAGATAAAGAAAGGGTAAATCCTAACCAAATATAATAAACTTAAATGTGAGATCGATATAGTTATAACTTATAAGATGTTGCAGAATGAAGAACTTTAAGAATAATTGCTTGTCAAAGTTAAGAAAAATAGAGAGAGAATGAGAGAGTTGTATTATTAGATAATAACACCCGATACTTTACAATGAGGGCCCCTCTTTATTAGAAAAGGAGTCTCCTTTAGAATAACTAGTAATCGTACCCGCACGGTGCGTAGTCAATATTAAAAAAAATTAATTATAATTATTCTCGTTTGATACTATTAGATCGTATTGCTTTAATAAATTTCAATTGTCATTTTATTTGTCAATACGATATACCCATCCCTTATCGATATTTTAGTAATTAATTTCTTTTTTAATTTTTAATAAATAATTTTTTGTTATTAACTAATTATGTCATATGGTTTTTATCTAGGCTACCACTTGTAATGCGGTGCATTTTTTTTTGGTTTTTAATAATATATGGATAGATTATTAGCATATTACTTGTTTAATATTTTTGTCTGCTATTGTTTTATAATATAATAAGAGATATATATTTTATACCCTTGAAAATATATTTTTTTAAATTTTATTATATTATCATCCCTTTTAATGAATAGATACTTTTTTTTCATAGCTTCAGTCAAAGCTCAAAGTTTTCGGTCACTGTTCAGTCCACACTCCTCCCTCGGGAGACATCGTCGATCGTATTTTCTCCCGTCCAAACCCTCAAATACTTAATTCCTTCTCTGCTTTCTCATCGGCGAAGGTAAGGATCAGCAGACCCACAAAATTTTTGCTTCATTTTGAACATTGAGTTTCTAATATCTAATCAGCCCATTTTCAGATCTAATCTCTTTGATGCTTTTATTTTTGGCATTCGATTTCTCTCTCTCATGACTAATGAGCAGGATTTTATTTTGCTTATCTGATTATTTAATTCTGGTCTGCAATTTCTTCGCGATTTAAAAATCTAACCACCAAACCCAATTTTCGTTTCTGTTCTTCCTCTTTTAGCAAAGATCCGGTTGAAGTGTTGTCATAGCTAGCTGTGAACGCTAGCTTTATGCACTTCAGCTCCCTTTTTTTCCGGATTTCTATTTCAAGAGGTATCCTTCTTTGCTTTTGTGCTGCTGATTTTATTAATTATTTGCTAATTTTGATTTAACAAAGGAATTTTGTTTTGACTGATTGTTTGATCTTCAACCGGACTACTGACTCTATTTTGGATCTGAGATCTACACCCACAAGATTTTCAGATCTACACTCAAGATTTGGTCCGACGCCGTCACCTTTCTTTTTCTTATCTCTCTACTCAGTCCAAAGTTCCTCTTCTTTGGAAATCTGAAATCATTGATTCTTCCGAATCAATCACCACCGTCCAATTATATTCCTGGGGCCGTGGTGCTTCCCTGCCTAGCTTCATTTCCATTACTACTGTCAGGGCTTCACCAGTGGTAGCGGTGACAACCCTTTTTGTTTCTGTTTTTGTTTTTGGATCGGGATATTTGCTGTGTTTTTCAGGGAAATTTTCGAAGTTGTCGGAGACAAGTGGGCCGACGAGCACTAGCAAAGAAGAGCAACCGGGACGAACGTCAGCAACGAGCGGTGGGTAGCGGCGATTAAGCGTCCAACTACATCGAGTGCAACAATTCGGCCCAGGTTTGGTACTCGGGACTTGGTACCTCCCGTTCTACTGTTTCCCCTCCGGTGTTAGCTAAATTGTTGTTACTTTAGCTCCCAATTGTTCTATCATTCAGCTATGGTACTTGTAGTTACGTTTTTCCTTGTAGTTTCACTCGTTGTCCGTTGAGCACTAGAGAGTATACTTTGGATTTGTCGTAGGAGTACTGGCTGCAGTCTGGAATGGTAGATTAAGGGCATGTCCGCGTTTGGGGCAGAGTGTGGGGACGGTTTCAGGGAGTGGGACTGGAGGTAGGGGAGGTATAGGGGGCAAAGGAGCATATAGGTTGAGAATCGGGACATGGAACATAGGTTCGCTAACGAGTAAGTCTATTGAGTTGGCGAAGATCCTTCAAAAGAGGAAGATTAATATAGCGTGTGTCCAAGAGACTAGGTGGGTCGGAACGAGGGTGATAAATGCGGATGGGTATAAGTTGTGGTACTCTGGAGTCATGAGGGGTAAAAATGGAGTGGGGATCTTGGTAGATAGCCATCTTAGAGAGTCAGTTGGTAGAGGTCAGGCGGGTGAATGATAGACTAATGACTATTAAATTGGTGGTGGACGAGTGTACTTTAAATGTTGTTAGTGCATACGCGCCGCAAGTAGGCTTGGATGAGGATATTAAAAGGCGCTTTTGGGAGGGGTTGGACGACATTGTTCGTAGTATCCCGCCCTCCGAGAGGTTATTCATAGGAGGAGATTTTAATGGTCATATTGGGTCGTCTACAGGTGGTTATTCGGAGGTTCATGGCGGCTTTGGTTTTGGGGAGCGAAATGGAGGGGGCACTTCGTTGTTGGACTTTTCCAAGGCATTCGACTTAGCGATTGCGAACTCAAGTTTTCCGAAGCGGGAGGAGCATTTGGTTACTTACCAAAGTTCGGTGGCGAAGACTCAGATTGACTATCTACTCCTCAGAAGAGGTGATAGGAGGTAGTGCATGGATTGCAAAGTTATCCCGGGTGAGACCCTTGCAACACAGCATAGGCTTTTGGTAATGGACTTTGGCATTATGATAAGGAGGAAGAAAAGATCAATACGAGACCGCCAGAGGATTAAGTGGGGTGCCTTGACTGAGGATAAAGCTCAGGAGTTGGAAAGAAAGTTATCAGAAATGGGAGCCTAGGGAAGTAGTGGGCAAGCAAACACTA
>JASVEL010009436.1:0-58669 GCA_032618575.1 Nicotiana noctiflora | reverse complement strand
ATGATTGACCCGGAACTTCGGTTCGAGGGTTTAAGAGTCGAGCTCGGTTAAATTGTTGTTTTTGTCTATATCTCGATTTTATTATATGTTTAATTAATGTGCTATATGCCTACCGCTTTGATACTAGTTGCACTGTATATACAAACTGCTATATGTCTACCGCTTTGATACTATCTGAACTGTATATGCAAATTGCGCCGAGTCCCTTCTTTCTCTCACCCCCGGGGATGTGCTCACTGGTTGAGACTCCCTATTCTGTTAGTGTCATGCCCCGAAATAATAAAGAGGCTCGGAAAGTTTCTAAGCCGGTTGGCCTTTCGGTTCCCGGAAAGGAGCTCCTTCCTCAGCCCGAGTTGTCCGCTCGGGTACACAATCTAGAACACATACCCAGGTTTTGAACTTAGAATAACGTGACTTCATGCCGGATCCCTAGTAGGAACGCTTATTTGCATCATGTTGCATTTGACTTAGGGGACTCAACACAGGGGTTGGGTCCGTCTAGGACAGGTGACCCGGTAATCAAAGACCGAGCATATTATATGTTACATTTATTTATCCTGTATTATTATGCTGATTGGTTAAATTCCTGAAAAACAAAATGAAAGAAATTTTGGAATAGAAAACTATCGAAAATATTGACGGAATGCTGTCGAAAATTTGAAAATAGGAAGAGCAATTTTGTTGAAATAATTGGTCATAGAATAATCTGACCGAACTACGCTGGTTTGATTCTCCCCATTAGGTGGGATACGTAGGCAACCCTCATCGGGTCCAACCACCCCTTCAAAAAATTAAAAAAAAAATGTCGAAGTTTTAGTTTTCAACAAAATCAAAGTGATGCCGTTTTTGCAAATAGCCGAATGTTCCGAAAGGACGCCGGAAGGCTATTTTTGCAAAATAGCCACTTTGAATCATTTTTAATAATTTGCGGGCACAACCTTGAAATATTCCTTGTGGAAATGTTGCAAGGCCATAGCCGCAAAATCAAGTTCGGGTTCACACCCCGTTTGCAAAAATAACCAAAAAATGTCAAATTTTTGATTTTGTTATAAATAAGTCGGGTGATGCTATTCTTGCTTAAAATAAGCCGAACGTCCCTCAAAAGACGCCGGAAGGCTGTTTTTGCAAGAATAGCCACTTTGGATTTTTTTTAAATAATTTTGGACACAGCCTTGAAATATTCCCTCGCGGAAATGTCGAAAGGTTGTATCCGTAAAAATCAGGTTTTGAGTCATCACTCAACTTTACAAAAATAACCATTTTATCAAACAAGCCATTACATGGCCGAAATTTTACTGAAATAGCTACATTTTTGCATTTGAACTTTCTCAGTCTTGTGTTGGCCTGTGTCGGTGCTGAACGATGCCCCATAGGCCCCAGGATAAAATTTTGAATTTGAATCTTCTTACATAAAATTTTGCAAAAAGAGCCACTTTGTCTAAATAAGCCATTACATGGCCAATTTATGAAAAAATAGTTTTGTGTTGGTTTATGGTGATGCCGAACGATGCCCCATGAGCCACAGGATAAAAATAAAAATTTCAAGTTTTATCTTTCTTAAATAAATTTTGCAAAAATAGCCATTTTGTCAAATAAGCCATTATGTGGCCAATTTTGTAGAAATAGTCATAATTGACACCAAAAATATTCTTATTCTTGTAGGAATCTCCTACACAAGTTTATAGTTGGAGTCGGCTTCTATAAATTTCCTTCAAAAAAAAAATATCAAAAAATCAAATAAACATCTCTTTATTTGTTGCATTAATTTGCAAGAACTACGCTCGGTCTGATTCATGCGGGGTCATGATACGTAGGCAATCTCCAAAAGATTCAACCACAACTGTATATGTATATATAATATAAAAAAAAATTGATAAGGACTGTCTGAGTCCATTCTAACATGTTTTGTCTTGAATTGTAAAGTAAGTAGAAGGTGGTTGGTTTGTGACAAGCGGACAACGCGAGATCCCCGAAAGATAGTACAGGAGGAAATAACCCAAAGATTGAAAAGCTTAGAACAGCGGTTGAAAAATACGCACGGGTTGGCAGGTCAAAAGAGTGTTGCTTTCAAAGATCTATGCTTGTTTCCCGACGTCCACTTGCCACCTGGTTTCAAGATTCCCAAATTTGAAAAGTACGATGGACATGAACATCCCATAGCCCATTTGAAAAGGTATTGCAATCAACTAAGGAGTCTGGGAAGAAATGAAGAATTGTTAATAGCTTACTTTGGGGAAAGTCTTACAGGAGTAGCCTCTGAATGGTTTTGGGATCAAGATGCATCTCGCTGGCACGTCTGGAATGACATGGCACAGGCCTTTGTCAAACAATTCCAATACAACATTGACATTTCCCCAGATCGCATTTTCCTTTCAAATCTGAAGAAGAAATCAAATGAAAGTTTCAGGGAATATGCCCTTAAATGGAGAGAGCAAGCGGCTCGTGCTGAGCCACCCATGGATGACCATGAGTTAATCACTGTCTTCCTTCAGGCTCAAGAGCCGGATTATTTTCAGAACATGATGTCCGCGGTTGGTCAATCCTTCTTGGATGTAGTCAAAATGGGAGAAATGGTAGAGAACGGTCTTAAGACAGGCAGAATTATAAGTCAAGCGGCTCTCAAGGCTGCAGCTCAGGTTGTCCAATTTGAATCTAGTGACACGAATGAGAGGGATGAAGAAGTCATGATGATATCAGGGTCAAGAAAAGGTTCCAGAAGAACACCTCGACGGTATGCGATGTCTCGACAGGTTTTCCATAACTCCCCTGAGCATTACTATCCATCTCCGAACCCACCATACTCAGTTGATCCACCCCAGTATGTTATTCAGCCATCCAATCATCCAAGAAAGCTAGCACGGGCGTCACAAAATCTCTACCAGCCTCTGCAAAATTTCCAAATACCTTATAACCCACTTCCAAACCAAGGGTATAGAAGGGAACCGAAGTTGAAGGAACATTTCACACCAATAGGAGTTTCCTATGCAATCTTATTTGAGAAGTTAAAGCAACATGACATGATTGCACCCATCCCTCCAAATCATGTGGACCCACGTGCAAGGAGCTTTGACCCATCTAAAAGGTGTGAATACCATTCCCATGCCCAGGGGCACACTACGGAAAGTTGTCGGGATTTGAAAAGGGAAATAGAAAGGATGATCCAAGAAAGATTGATTGTGATTCATAACAGTGACACCCAGAATATCGCGCTGAATCCGTTACCTGCACCTGATGATACACACTTTCTGGCGGTGATGCCCGGTGACACGGAATATGAGAATCCACTCGGGAATTTGCCGACTGAAATGAGAGAAGGCCATAGTGGTTCTGATAATCAAATTCGTGGCTAAATGTCGGGCTTATCAATTGGAGAGTCATTTGTGGTGGCTTATTTTGTTGTCATTTCTATTTGTCCGAGTTATCTCAGAATGGTAATTCGAATGTTGTCTTGTGGCTCAAACCTTTCATCTTTGTATTTTTCTTTTGATCATAGTGTCTCATCTAAAGGGGTCTAGGTTCGTTCTAAGTATTGTACCCCAGTTTTGTTTTTTGAGTCGTTGTTTTATCGGTTAATGCAATGACATATTTTATATTATTTCTAGACATTTTCTGTTATTTAGTTATCTCCTTCCTATAGTTCTTTTTCTGCTAGCTCTAGTGACATGACGTGCGCGCATAGTTCTGGCCTGATCTTAAAAGTTAATCACAAAACCATTGGGAGGTGATCGAGATATTTAAATGAAGTAAGAACGGTTTGAGATTATTCGAAACCCGAGTCATGAGAAACTGGGGCAAGTAAAAGGAAACCGTTAAAGGCAAGCTGACCAAAATTGACATGGGGTCGTTCATAATAATGAAAATGAGAGTGTTGCCCAACAGTGCTTTAAAGATATGACGAATATTAATTGTGTTGTTTACACTTGGCATGTTTTGAAGATTGGAATGACGAAGGCATTTTGTTCTGCTATCCAAACACTTTATCCATCGTCAACCCTTCGAGCCTTATTTTGATTTCTTTCATACCCCTCCTTCGGAATCGGTACCAAAATTAGAAACACAAATGGGGAAGATAAAGAAAGAAAAAGAGAAAAAGAAAACAACGAAAACTACCGAAAAGAAAGGAAAAAAAAAAGAAGAATGAAAAATGAAAAGGAAAAACTAGAAAAACAAGGAATTGGGAACTACGTTTGACCTGATTCCTCAAAGAGGATACGTAGGCGCTTCACAGCTCGGTCATAGTGTAAATAAAAATCAAAAATCCCCAAGCAAGAATCTGGGGCAAAAAAAAAAGAAAAAAAATTGTGTTTATTATAAATATAGGTCCGGAGGTTGTAATTTTGAACCCATTTTGTTTTATTTCGAGCCTTTAATACCATTTTTTTCTAGCCTTATCCAAATCCACATTACGGTCCAAAGAAAGACCTTTTGACCAATCTTCAAAAGAGGCCAAGTCAGGGCAAATGAGAGAAGTCTTATCAGAACATAACACTCTGATTCCCATCAGAAAAGACTCGGATCTGCAGCAGAAGAAATATGAGAGAATCTTAGCAGTAACACCACCAATCCCCAGCGGAAAAGTAACACAAATGAGAGAGTCTTAGCGGTGAAAACCTTCACAGGCACCATAAGGCGATGAAAGCTGAGAGAAAACCAAAATGAGAGAGGCTTGGTAGTGAAAACCCCTCGGGCACTACAAGTCGAACGAAGGTTGGAAATGAGATAGGAAAGCCCCAGGAGAAGATTACAAAAGGCGGCTTAACGATGGAGGATAGGCTATATATGCATGTCATGTCCATTAGAGTTGGTATCCACGTTTGATAGGGTTATTTTATAATTTTTCTTTTTAGAGAGTCATCCTCGTTTTTGTCTTTTATTCTGTTTCCTTTTATCTTTCTCCTTTCATAAAAAATTCCCCAATAGAGTCTGTTTGTAAGAAATGACTTCAAAATTTTCCATTAGCTTTCCAATTATGCAAGACGGAATTTGATTGGTACACCCAAGTGGTATAAGTGAGGAGGGATTAAGCGCAAAGCCGGTGTCCAGAAGGATATTCCCCAGCAATAGGAAATCGACAAAGGGGTGGATCGGTGTGAAAAGGATATCTCAATGAAGGTTAATGACCTCGAGGCCAAGGCCAATGAGACTCAAAGGTCGGGAAATGCCCATTCCTTAGATATGCCGCCAAAGAAGGGGAGATATCCCCAGCAGAAGGTATTTTCAGTGACAAGGGTGAACAAAGGAAATGGTTCACCAGTAAAACATGCAAGGTCTTCACGAAGGGTCACTATTATAGGAATTCGGGTGGTCGGTGGAAAACCACGTGGAAAGGTTCGCGAATAAAGAGTCGTCAAGGAAGGCGGGGAAGCAAGAAAGGAGAAAACTATCCCCAGCATGAATATCATCAAATGATAACATCCCCGGCGGGGTCTGACAATGAAACGCAGAGCAGGGAAAGAGGAGAAGAACCATCCCCAGCAGGAGCACCACAATCAGCCACCATATTTTAAAACTAACCAATTTTTCTTTGATTTGAAACAGGAAAAAGAAGGGTTGTTGGCAGAAAAGCATGCCACAAAGAATATTCTCAAACTGGGGCAGAAAATTTTCTCCCGTTGCGAAAATTTTCTCGAAACCAAATACCCGGTTTGGGGAAAGAAGCCAGATAACGCGAGGAAATGATCTTTGAACCCGATTATCCCCAGCATCTTTGAAAGAAAGAAAACTGCAAGCTGTGATAGAGGAAATTATACCCCCAGCGGACAGGACAAAACGAGGAAGCTTGCGTTCAGAAAGGCAAGAGGCCGGTATTACCCCCAGCAGTTCTCGAAAAAATGAAACATTGATTTCGGGATTTCACCGGCAGCATTATATCCTACAAGTTTTTCAAGGGAGCGAAGCGCGAGCCCCGAAGGAGGTTTGGAAAGAGGAAGAAGGAAAAGGGATCCCCGACAGGGCAATCCCCAGCCGATGACATTTCAATCCCCATCGATCTCGGGAGAGAGGTTTTGAAGGAAGTAGAAAAGGAGGAAATAAAGAAGATTTCCCCAGCAGCATTATCCCCAACAGGTAAGTAATCAATTCAAAGATGTCCCCAGCAGTCAAGAGAAAATAACATGACCCAGGAGGAAAGCAATTCCGAACCAAGGTAATTCAGAAGAAAGGATGGCCCAAGAGACGATGCAGGAAGAAGAAAATGGTACAAGAAACAAAGGAAGGCGATAAGGATGGGATGAAATTAGTGAGTCGTAGTTGAAGTCAGGGAGCCCGCCTGAAGAATGGAGTGGCGATTTATTTTGAAGTTGTAGTTGAAGTCAGGGAGCCCGCCTGAAGAATGGAGTGGCGATTTATTTTGAAGTTATAGTTGAAGTCAGGGAGCCCGCCTGAAGAATGGAGTGGCGATTTATTTTGAGTTATAGTTGAAGTCGGGGAGCCCGCCCGAAGAATGGAGTGGCGATTTATTTTGAAGTGGTAGTTGAAGTCGGGGAGCCCGCCTGAAGAATGGAGTGGCGATTTAGTTTTGAAGTTATAGTTGAAGTCAGGGAGCCCGCCTGAAGAATGGAGTGGCGATTTATTTTGAAGTGGTAGTTGAAGTCAGGGAGCCCGCCTGAAGAATGGAGTGGCGATTTAGTTTTGAGTTGTAGTTGAAGTCAGGGAGCCCGCCTGAAGAATGGAGTGGCGATTTAGTTTTTGAAGTTATAGTTAAAGATAATTTAATAGGAAGTGAAAAAAACAAAATTAGAGGTTTTAGATGAAAGCAACAAGAAGAATGAAGCAACAATTGGAAGATTTTATGTAAGGCAGCAATTTAGACCTAGTCTGAGGAATTATCTCCTAGCGTCAAAATCTTAGTCTGATGAATCTTTCTCCTAAGACATCAAAATCTCAGTCCGATGAATCTTTCTCCTAAGATATCAAAATCTCAGTCTGATGAATCTTTCTCCTGAGATCACAATGATTTAGACCTAGTCCGAGGAATTATCTCCTAGCGTCGAAATCTTAGTCTGACGAATCTTTCTCCTAAGATATCAAAATCTCAGTCCGATGAATCTTTCTCCTGAGATCGCAACAATTTAGACCTAGTCTGAGGAATTATCTCCTAGCGTCAAAATCTTAGTCTGATGAATCTTTCTCCTAAGATATCAAAATCTCAGTCCGATGAATCTTTCTCCTGAGATCGCAACAATTTAGACCTAGTCTGAGGAATTATCTCCTAGCGTCAAAATCTTAGTCAGATGAATTTTTTCTCCTGAGATGGTAATCATTCGATCTATACAGTTCAAGTTTTGGTAATCAGGTGCCCACTTGAAGAATGAAGTGGCAATTTATTTTCGAAGTTTGTTGTTGAAGTCAGGTGCCCGCCTGAAGAATGGAATGACAATTTATGATTAAAGTTTGTTGTTAAAGTCAGAAGCCCGCCAGAAAAGCAGAACGGCGTCTCGGTTTCCAAGATTTGATAAGGATAGTGAACAATCGAAAAGTGACAGAGTGCAACGGAAATCCCCAGCATGAATCAGAAGGAAGGCAACTAGGATTAGAAAAGTTAGATTCAGACTTCGAAGGAGAATAGCTTGAAGATCACAAGTAAGGGAATTCACTTCGGAGTGCAATGCAAGTTAGCCACAAAAGAAGTTTGCGACCAGAATGCGAGTCAACAGTCCGAGATGATCAACAAAAGTTAGTCACAATAAAAAAGAGCAAGGAGTTAATCCAAGTGCAGAAGTTGATGAAAGATGTGGTGTGCTCAAGACATGGCCGAGGTCACGAGCACTGCCATACCTGGTCTTGATCCGAAAAGAAGCACCTGCAACTAGCAAGTATCAAGGTTCAAATTTAGAGTCCGCACGAAGCACCAACCAATACTCAAGATCAAGCTTCAGAAGACTTATAGATAGGAATCTTGTAACTAGTAGCTGATAGGCTTAGTTAGTCTTTCTCATGTTTTGATTCTTGATGTAATAGCAGGACCACGGACCGGAACCTCGACGGAACGGAACCTCGGCAAAACGGCACCTCGACCGGCTCTCCACCTCGGTTACTCCATATCCTTACTCACTTCTGAACTACATGTGGCCTGATTCCTTTATAGCCAAGGATATGTAGGCAGCTCAGATACAAGGGCTCGGTCACATCCTCTTCTCTTAGTTTAGTCCCTCCGAATAAGGGTCGGGTCAAAAACACTTGTCTAGTCGTTCTTTGTCTGAAAACGCTTTGTGTTTTCAGTCAAAGAGGGGCAGCTGTAGATGCGTGATTTTGCCCCTACTCGAGATTTTTTATATTTTTAGTGTAAAATATTTAGTTTAGGCCTAATATAACTATCTTAGCTAATTTTGACTCTTTTACTTTATTTTAACCTTAAAATGAAAAATAACAAAAATATAGTTTCGTAGTCATTTTTAAACTTGAAAAATACAAAAATAGTACTTTATATTTTTATCTTTTTATAAAAACGAAAATAATAAAAATAGTTTCATTAACATTTTGTAGTTACTTTAATTTTGAAAAATATAAAAAAAAATAGTCTTATTTTAATTATGAGTATTATGGTTATTTTGATTACCTAGGATTAATTAAATAACACCATTCTCGGTTCCGGGCAAAGAATAATATTCGGGTTCAAACTACCCGGTTTTATAATTTTCGGACCTAGCCCATAATAATCCGAGCCCACCACACATGGGAGACACGGACAGAGCACGAGATGAAGCCCATAATTCTTGAAACCCACGTGGAGACCCATGACTCTTGGTCTCTCACGTGGTCATTGAAAGAATCTTTGTCCAACGGACAAAAGATGGGCAAATGTTGTCACGGTTTAAAAAATAAAAGAGAGTAGGACACGGTTCAGTAGGGGGGTGTTTTACTGATTTTAAAAGAAAGAACGGGGGGGGGGGGGTAACGTTAAAAAGATGGAACTGAAGAGAGCATACGGAGATAGAGAGAAAGGCAAAAGAGCTGCCTAATTTTTCAGAACAAAAATGGGACCCTGCCGCCACCCCCTTCCCCATTTTTTTCTCGTTCTTTCTTAAAAAACTAACGGCCAGATCTCTCTTTCTTTGAAAAAAAAAAGAAGAGAAAACACACATAAAACATATACTGTGGAGTCATCTTCTTCAGGCAAAGAAAAAGAACCAAAAACGATAACAAAAAAAAAAAATCCTAGAAAAAACCCTACTGGAAAGAAACCACCACCGACCATTGCCTCATCATCAATCACCAACAGCCCGTCGTGGACCACCCTCACGACCACCTTCAGTCCGTCGTCCAGCCAACGTCAACCACCCTTATGTTCTGTCAACTACTCCATCATGCCGTCATCTCCGTCGTTACCAGTCATCCGTCGCTAATGCCATGCGCGCAGTAGCTCTTCCTGTCGCCATCTTACCCCAGTGACCCCTGAACTTCCTGCTTCTTCTCGTTCACGGCAGCCTACTTGAGACCCGTTTAGTTCTGGGTTTTGCTCGATATGGTATAAAGCGGAGGTGGGTGTTCGAACGCTCGAGGTCGTCGGCAAGTTTCAGGATATAGGTCGTAGTTTCGTTGAGGCTTCTGACCACTGTTTTGGTCATCCGGTGCTGGTTCCGTTTACTGTTGGTTAGTTTTCTTGCCTCTGATTGTTCCCTTCAGAATTATCATTCATGATGTTTAATGTATCCGTCGGTCAATTTTCTTGTCCGGCTTTGCTTATCAGATTTGCTTTATTGAGTTATGCATGGGATTAATTGTGTGATTGTTAAGTATTTTGTTTGATTAAATGCAAAATATGGTTTTCTGAAAAGGAAGGCAGAGTTTTGATCTTTATTGCAACTTTGTAACATGAGTTAGCTAGAAATTTGTACAATAAGAATGATTCTAGTAGTAGCACTTATGTCAAAAACTATAGTTTTTTTTACTGGAATTGTCGTTGGTTATGATGTTATAGTGAGTAGTAATAAAGGGGAAAGTTTGGCTAGAGTGAGAAGAATTTGAAATCGATATATGGGAAAAAGAAGTAGCGAATTTTGGCCGCTTTCACCAAAACAATAACACGTTGGTCTCTTTAGGTGCGTATGTTAATAATATTACCTTCCCAAATACGGGTGCACGTTTATGTGACCCAAATCTAAAACACAACAAAGTCGAAATGTGTTAAAAGCCACGGGCGTACTGGTACGGCGTGGTTCGAGATACATTTTTACGACGTTGTAATTCTTGTACAAAACAAATAATAATTTTAATATTAAAAGCGGTTAAAGGTTAAACATTCCACATAAGTTAGAGCATGGTAAATTAGATAAATAAGCCGAATATGACAGTTGAGCGACCGTGCTAGAACCACGGAACTCGGGAATGCCTAACACCTTCTCCCGGGTTAACAGAATTCCTTATCCGGATTTCTGGTACGCACACTATTAAATAGAGTCATTCTTTTCCTCGATTCGGGATTCAAATCGGTGACTTGGGACACCATAAATCTCCCAAGTGGCGACTCTGATTTCATTAAATAAATCCCGTTTCGATTGTCCTTTAATTGGAAAAACTCCCTCGCGCCCTCGCGGGTGCGGAAAAAGGAGGTGTGACAATGAGGCTCTTAGGGAAATCTGAAACATCCAAATGAGAGAAATGCTTTGAAACATGATCTTTAGAGTTGGTTAACTTCATAAATCTGACATGAAGTCTTAATCAGGCTCTCCTTGGTTGTAATTTTCAATTTCTGATGTATTTTCTTTACTTTATTTTCTTTGGACTATAATAACTTTGTAATAAACCTTTGGGCATGATCAGTGAAAAGGAATGGGTAACCATGCATGTATATGGGTAGATAACCTGCCTATAAGAGTCTCTAATTTCTGCATTTTGATATAATTACCATGCCTACAATAATTTTTGCATTTTTCATATAGTTACTGAAAGTACGAGAGGGGGTGATTTGTAAATTATTTAAAATAATCCATTTACATGTTGACTTATAACTAGAGTAGTCGACTAGATATAATAAGTAAGCAGGTATAGTATCTTAAATTAAAATACAGAAAGTAAATTGTAGGAATTAATGACACTAGGATTTTATACTCGTTCGAATTCAATGTGAATCCTAATCCAGTCCCCCTGGGTTGCAAGGGAGTTCACTCTTAGCAAATGATTATCTTTCGAGTACAGATGTGATGAATATTGCATAGTTCTTCTCGCACTCATTTGATACAATTCCTCACTAGTTGTCTACCCTCTTTCTATCCCGTCTAATCTCGAAAAAGTAGAGGCGAGAGGTCGACCTCAACACTTGCTAGTGGTCAAATAATAATGTGGTGAAGATGCGAGGAAGCATAGTTTTATCTAGCAATTATAACCCAGAAAGCAGGAAAACAAGTAACATCTTCTCAATATTAAGGGAATTTTCAAGATTTACTTTTCATTATCATTATTAGTTTATACCGGCCATAAAAAGGAAATATCAACTTCAACAATTTTCAAGGTACACAAAGAAAAAATGCGCATATTATGTTGAGGCGACGGCCCGATCCAACAGAAACAAATTGTGCACTTGCCGAGGGACGACGACGCGCATGTAGATGCACATATTCTTACCGAGGCGATCGGCCCGATCCACTGGGATGACCCAAAGGATCATCACCTATTTTCCACATCTGTCCTGCGCTTTTGAGGCCTTGAAAATATCATTTTATGTTGCCTCGATTTACGGGCATAGTCCGGGCATGTAGCCGGAAAGATTTGGTGCTAGAATATGTGAATTCTATGAAAATTTGAAGAAAATTGATATTAATATTGATATAGTGGACTCTGATCAATATTTTTGGTAAACGGACTTGGCCCCGAGATTGGAGGATCCCGGAAGGTCCGTAGGAAAATATGGGACTCGTGCATGTGTCCAGAGTCGAATTCTGAGGCCTAGAGCCCAAGATATGAATTTTTCTGTTAACTTATTTTTTCTGAAATTATTAAATGAAAATTGATTAAATAACAATGGTATCGGTCTCGTATTTTAGTTCCGACGCCCGGTACAAGTCTTAAATATTATATAAGTGCTTTCTGCAAAGTTTGGCGACATTTGGATGTCGTTTGATGTGTTTTGAACCTTGAGTTCCAAATTTGAAAGTTTATGAAGCTAAAGGAAAATGATCATGAACTTGAGGCTTGATTTGATGAAAACGATGTTATATTGGCGATTTGATCGCACGAACAAGTTCGTAATATGTTTTTGAAGTTGTGTGCATGTTTGGTTTAGAGCCCGAGGGCTCGGGTAAAGATTTGATAGGTCGTTGGAGCAAATTTTTAAAAAATAACACAGCTGGTATTTTTCCCCAGCTGATATCTTCGCAATTGCGAAGAAATTCTCGCAATTGCGAAGAAACACTCGCAATTGCGAAGTGTCCCAGGATCATGCTAAGTTCGCAAAAGCGAACAACTAGTCGCAAATGCGAAAAGGCCCTCAGATGGCCTGGGTTCGCAAATGCGAACAATGGGTCGCAAATGCGATCCTGCGTAGGAGGCCTCAAGTTCGCAAATGTGAAAAACATCTCGCAAATGCGAGATTGGCAGCTTGGGCTAGAGTTTGCAAATGCGAACTTTTTCTCGCAAATGCGAGAGCAACTGTCCCAAAACCTGCTATGTTCGCAATTCCCATAACCGCAGCCGTGCAATCTGATACTTAAACGAATTTTACACCTCTTTTCTTCATTCATTCAAAACCCAACACACCACACACATTTCTTCATGAGCAAAAATCACTCCAAAACACTTGTAAGTTACTTTTTACTTAATTCTTTCAATTCCTAACATCATTAAACATGTTTTTCAAGAGAAATCAAAGGTTTTCATGGTAGAATTTCTTGTTTTTGGGTAGAACCTAGGTTTTTCATGAATTGGAGAATTAGACCTCAATTTGAGGTCCGATTTCAAAACAAATCACATAATTGAACTCGTCAGTTGGTCCGAACCCCGAGTTCCGACCACGTGGGACCAGGGGCATTTTGGGAAATTTTGGGTTAAACTTTGAGAAAACTATTTTTAAGCATCCAAACCAATTTATATAGTATTTATTAATGTAATTGAACCGATTGTGATTAGATTCGAGCAAGTTGAAAGCTGAAATTCGAGGTAAAGCTATAATTGAAGTGTAATTGGACTTCAAGGCTTGGAGGTAAGTGCTTGATCTATCTTAGATTGAGGGAATATGATTAATGTGCTATTTGCTATGTGATCGAGTGCGGTGTATGGGCTGTGGTGACGAGGATCCATACACTGGCGTCTAGCATAATCGTGAGTCGTTTGATGACATATATTGTGGTATGTTTTTAAGATATAATCTTGAACCCTTGCCGGGTTGTGAAGTTGATCATTGTTTTCCCTTGCCGGGACTCTATTGTGAAGTTGATCATTGTTTTCCCTTGCTGGGACTCTATTGTGAAGTTGATCATTGTTTCCATTGCCGGGACATTATTGTGAAGTTGATTATTGTTTTCCTTGCCGGGACCTTACTGTGATGGTTATTGTGTCCCTTGCCGGGACGGTTCATGTTAATTGTTTTCATTCTGTTGCCCTTAATTGTGATTGTTATTTGGGTGATGAAGAGTGATAATGCACGACGGGTGATGCCGTTCCTTGTTTATTGATTTTGCATGAAGGGTAATGCCGTGCCTTGTTTTATTGATTATGCACAAAGGATCATGCCGTGCCTTATTTTATTGATTATGCACGAAGGGTAATGCCGTGCCTTGTTATTGATTATGCACGAAGGATCATGTCGTGCCTTATGATATTGATTATGCACGAAGGATCATGCCGTGCCATGGATGTGAGGATGAGAGTAAAAGCACGATGGGTGATGCCGTGCAACCATTTGATATTTCCTTGTTTAGATAATAACTGTTTTCATTATACTCTAATTTTCTTTACTGATTTAATAGATGTTGCTGATTGTGTTTCCCCCAGTATGATACTTCTTTGTTAATTTGTTACTTGGTATTCCTGTTATCTTGTGGTGTGTACATATATAGAACTGCACATGTTTATGTGAGTGTCTGGTCCTAGGCTTGTCACTACTTCGCTGGGATAGGCCAGGCACTCACAAGCACATGGGGTCGGATTGTGCTGATACTAAAGTTTTGTGCGTTTTTGCACAGGTCCAGGTTTTGAGCAGGAGCAGCAGCAGTAGGGTACTCATGGGAGTTTTGAGCATTTCGAGACTGAGGTAGCTTGCAGGCGTCCGCAGCCCCGGCGTCTCTTCTATTTACTTATGTTATTTACTGTGGTCTCATTGTTCCGAGACAGACATATATTTATTATTTTCTTTCAGATCATTATGTGTAGTATTCTTTAGTAGTTCGTGAGTTGGTGACTCCACGTATTGGGTAGAGGATTATATCAGTGTTTTACCTCATTATTATTCATCTCTATTTAGAAAGACTTTCGCATTTATTATATTGAGTAACTATTTTTCTTGTTATTAAGTATGAGTACAAAAATGATGGTATGAACAGAAAAATGTTTAATGAATTAGCTTGCCTAGCTACCACGAGTAGGCGCCATCATGATCCCGATAATGGGGGAAACATTCGGGTCGTGACATCCACAAATAACAAGCAATATCAAGAATACACATGAAGGCACATTAATATTCAATAATGTCATTTAAGAGTTCAACAAGTATACAAGTTCACTCTTATTCTCTTCCAAGTCTCTAGCATATCCTAAGTGATCATATCAGCAAGACAGTATATGGATTTTAATAGATAAAGCATGATATGGGTACTAAACTACCCGGACAATTAACATAATAGAAGCTACATATAGACTCTCATCATCAGGTGTATATGTAACCCGCATTTAGTAGCAATTACTCAATTATCTTACCTATGGGGACAATTCCCTCTTACAAGGTTATAAAGGAGACTCGTCTCACTCCGAAGGTCCATAACCGGCATTCCACGCCCTTCCAAAGACTCAACTGATGAACAAAGCTCCAAAGCTAGCTAATAATGATAACAATACATTAATATATACATAATTATTCATTAAAACCTAATTTATAATAATTTGTAACCCCGAACGAAAAGTTGACAAAAAAGCCCTCGGGCCCACGTACTCGGATTTCCAAATTTTTTGAAGAATAAGTTTACCCATAGCCTTACAAACTCAAATATATAATTTTCTCTAAATTTCATACCCAAAATCATGGTCAAATCCCAAGGATATCAACTTTTCTAGATTTTTTCTCAAATCCAATTTTTCTACAAATTTACATGCTAAAATCCTTATAAAATCAATATGTTTAACTCAAGACGGATGGGTTTAGCTAACCTTATCATTGATGATGAAAAACCCCACTTGAAGCTCTCCAAAATCTCCCATGCTAAGAGAAAAATGGGTGAAATGATCTCAAACCCCGATTTTAAAATACCCTTCTACCTCCAGCAATTTCCAACACTTGTGGTCCTATGACTGCTTCTGCGGTTCGGCAGGTGCGTCCACTCTACCGCATCTGTGGTTCTTCCCAGGTTGCCCCTCTTCTGCTTCTGCGACTCAACCGCCGCATGTGCGGGTCCTCGATCGCATCTGCGCCCCCCTTCACTTTGGTCCAAACCGCATCTGCGGCTCCTCTTGCCGAATCTGCGGCTCCGCACCTCATAGCTGCGGTTATAATAGCAACCACCAACCTCGGCCTTCCAAAATTTCCATCTTCTATCCGTTAACCACCTGGAATCCACCCGAGGCCTCCGGGACCGTAACAAGTCATACCAACTAGTCCCAAAACACATTGCGGACTTGCTCGAGGCCTCAAATCATATCAAACAATGCTAAATCACGAATCGACCTCCAATCCAAGCTTTATGAACTTTTGAATTTCAAACTTCTACTTTCGATGTTTAAACCTATCAAATCACGCTCGATTGACATCAAAATTTGTAGATAAGTCATATTCAACACTATGGACCTACTCCAACTTTCGGGTTTTGACCCCAATATAAAAATCCCACTTCCGGTCAAACTTCTTAAAAACCTTCAAATTCTATCTTTATCCAAATGACTACAAAATGACCGTTGGGCCTTCGAATTCACTTCTGATCGTGCTCCTAACTCCAGAATTACCATACAGAGCTATTCACAGACTTGGAATCCCAAACGGACATCAGAAACACTGAAATCCATTTCAATCCAAACTTATGAAATTTCTTCAAAAAATGCCAACTTTCACAATAGGCGCCAAAACGCTCCCGTATTATCCAAAACCCGAACCGGGCATACGCCCTAGTTCAAAATCATCATATGAACCTTCTGGAACCTTCAGATAGCGATTCTGAGGTTGTTTACTTAATAATCTCGTCCTAGTTGATTCTTTCAACTTTAAAATTCCGAAATGAGAATTCTCTTCCTAAATTAACTCCGAACTTTCCGAAATTCAATTTCAACAATGCGTACAAGTCATAACACCTGAAATAAAGCTTCTCATTGCCTCAGACTACTGAACATTGCGCTAGGGCTCAAAACAACTGATCGGGTCGTTATAGAACTTGCGCTCGTTTTTTTAATGGCAACTTTCTTCATTCCTGAATTGATCTGCAATCAGTTCATACTCTTATTTTTCTAAATATATAGATATCATCCCCAGTTTTTTAAAAGGCGGGGGCGTATGGCGAGGCATTTTGCGTATGCCTCAGCCAGGCGTAAGCCCCGTGTCGCGAGGCGTAATTTAATTTTTAATATTTTATTAAATAATATAATTATAAAAATATTATTAAATAGAAAATTGTATAAAATTTTAAAAATAAACTTTATATATATATATATATATATATATATATATATATATATATATATATATATATATATATATATATATATATATATATATATATATATATGTATAGGAGTTCCAATTAAAGTGAAATTATATAAGTGGAATTACATATAAAGGCAAAATAATTTTATATATAAGTGAAATCCCATATTATCTAATGAAACTATAAATCCCAAATAAATAAGTGAAATTATATATAAATCTAATCAATACATATAAAGCACGCATACATATAATCCCATATTATATTTTGAAAGAGAGCAAGAGAAGCACTAAACTTCAAAAACTAATTACATACATATTTACAAATTAATAGTAAAATATAAAAAGACAGGAAAGTAATGAGTTTAAAATAATAAAGTTTTTGCGTGGAGGAAGAAATAAACCTATTGTATTTGACATACGGAGAAGAATGAATTTTTCTGTTGCAAAAAAAAAAAGTGATAAATCGTTACTCTTGGTAGAGGTAGACTAGCGGAAAGAATTGGGAAAGACTTATAATTTAGGGCTTTAGGGATTTTAGCAATATTAAAAATTTTACTTTTAAATTTAATATTTTTAATTCCTTTTTAAAAAGATGTCTCTTGGGTTTACGCCTCAACAAAAAAACTCGCCTTAACCAAAAACTCGCCCAGGCGTACGCCTTACGGGACTTTCGCTTCCCACCATCGTCCCGTGGCGTTTTTGGTATGCCTCGCCCCAGGAAAGCCTTTTAAAACTCTGATCGTGCCTATAGGTTTTCGTCTATTGCTTAGGAAAGACTTTGGATAACTTATAAATTGAATCAGATTTTATTAACTATTGTCACGCCTTCTTTTTCCGCTACCCGCGAGGGTGCAAGGGAGTTTTTTCCGATTAAAGGACAATCGAAATGTGATTTATTTATTTAATTCAGTGTCGCCACTTGGGAGATTTATGGTGTCCCAAGTCACCAGTTGAATCCCAAATCGAGGAAAAGAATGACTCTGTTTAACAGTCTGCGCACCAGAAATCCGGATAAGGAATTCTGTTAACCCGGGAGAAGGTTTTAGGCATTCCCGAGTTCTGTGGTTCTATCACGGTCGCTCAACTGTTATATTTGGCTTATTTATCTGATTTATACCATGCTTTAACTTATGCAAATTTTAACCTTTAACCGCTTTTAATATTATTATTTATTATTTTAATAAAAGAATTACAACATTGTGAAAACGTATCTCAAAACCGGGTCACATCAATGTATGAGGTTATTGGCACCTTTCGACTCCGTTGAGATTTGGATTTGGGTCACATAAATGTACACCCGTATTTAAGAAATTAAGATTATTAACTAACGTGCCTAAAGTAATTCCGCATTTGTAATTTGCGAGGGCCATGAAATTTAGCTAAATGGCACGCCTCGAAATCTAAGAAACAATTCAATAAAAGCGGACCACGCAATTTGTCATTTTTATTCGGCATGGCGCACCGCAATATTCTAAGAAAAAGCTTTATTCAACTAAACCAAACTACGGGTGTCCAAGTTAATTATTTTCTTGGTTGGAGATTTTCGTGAATGTCCAAAGCTATGGAATGACTCTCTAATAAGAGAAACTATAAAATAAGAACCTATCAAACGCGGATATCGACTCTAATGGTCATGACATGCACATATAGCCAATCTTCTGTCGTTAATCATCTTTCAAGATTTATGTCTGGTGATTTCCATATGATTCTCAATCTTTATTCGACTTGTAGTGCCCGAAGGGTTTTCAATATCAAGCCTCTCTCATTTTGGTTTTTCTCTCAAGCTTTCATCGCCTTATGGTGCCCGTGAAGGTTTTCACCGATAAGACTCTCATTTGTATTACTTCTCAGCTAGGGATTGGGGGTGTCTCATATTTCTTCTACTGGAGATCAGAGTCTTTTCTGCTGGGAATTAGAGTCTTATGTTCAGATAAGATTTCTCATTTGCTTGACTTAGCTTCTTTTGAAGATTGGTCAAAAGGTCTTTCTTTGGACCGTAATGTGGGATTTGGATAGGGCTAGAAAGAAAGAGTATTAAAGGCTCAAAACAACTCAACTTTGGGTTCACAATTTACAACATTCGGACCCAGATTTATTTATAATAAACACGATTTTTTTATTTAATTTCTTTGTTACACTATGACCAAGCTGTGAAGCGCCTACGTATCCTCTTTGAGGAATCAGGTCAAACGTAGTTCCCAATTCCTCGTTGTTCTAGTTTTCCTTTTCATTTTTTTCTTTTAACTTTTCTATCTTTTTGTTGTTTTCTTTTTCTCTCTTTTTTTTTCTTTTCTTTATCTTCCACGTTTGTGTTTCTAATTTGTGCCACTGATTCCAAAGGAGGGGTATGAAAAAACACATAAGGCTCATAGGGTTAACGAATGATAAAGTGTTTGGGTAGCAGAACAAAATGCCTTCGTCATTCCAATCTTTAAAACATGCCAAGTGCCAAAAACACAATGGGACATTCGCTATATCCTTAAAGCACTGTTGGGCAACACTCTTATTTTCATTACCACAAACGACCCCTATGACAATATGGCAAACTTGCCTTTAACGGTTTTCTTTTTACTTGCCTCGATTTCACATGAATCGGACTCCAAATAATCTCAAATCATTTTTATTTCCTTTAAATGCCAATCATCTTCCAATTGCTTCATGATTAACTTTTAAGATTATGCCAAAATTATGTGCAGATGCCATGTCACTAGAGTTGACAAAAAAAAGGGACTATAAAGAGAAAAGACATAAATCAAAGAAAAATGACTAGAAATAACGTAAGACAGAGAATTTCATTTGATAATGAAACGATTCGAACAACACAACAAACATATTAAACTGGGGTAAGACCATGTGAACAAACCTAGACAACACTAAACAATACACTACCAACAAAGGAACTAGATAAAATAAAATAATAGAAGGGTTTGAATTACAAGACGATTCGGTTTACAACCCTGAAATAACCTCGACAACAGAAATGACAACAAAATAAGCCACCAAAACTCCACTCTGATTGACCAAGAGATGGAGCGTCTTTCCAACTACCTAGCATGTCATGCATCTTAGTCACTGAGTTCTGCATCTATATTGCCAAGTCCATTACCAACTTCAATATTATCGACTACAGCCAATAAGTTCCTTCTTGAATCATTCTTTCTACTTCCTTTTTCGAAGAACGACAATCTTCAATGCTATGCCCTCGAACGTTAGAGTGGTACATGCATCGAACAACATGATCAAATCCTTTTGCATATGGGTCTGGGGTATAGCCAAGGAGTGGCTCAATCAGGCCAGAATGCTTTAACTTTTCAAACAAGCTTATGTAGGACTCCCCAATTGGCGTGAAACTATTTCTTTGCCTTTGCTTCCCTTCCTACCCTTGTTTTCTTGGGTTGTTAGGTGCTCAAGCATGTTGTGAAGCCAAGAGTGCATTATGCGTTGCTGGTGCTAGCCATAGGGAGCAACCCGGTGGTTGGAAATATGGCCGAACATTGTGCGGATGATAATATTGAGGTGAGTTATATGGAGCTCGGGGATCTGTTTGGGCATGATGGACAGAAAACTGTGGTTCTAGTGGGTAGTGGGGTTGTGGGGTCTGGGTTAGTAGTAGGGTGAAGGACCTCTAGATATGGGCCAAGTACCTGCTTCGACTGTTGCGACTTCTTCCCCCTTCTTCTTTCCGAGCACTCCTCCCATGCCACTCTGGATGGCCTGGGTGGTGGCCTTGATTTCTGAATAACCCATTATCTTATCGGACTTGAGTCTTTGTTCAATCATTCCGCCCATTTATACGACCTCATTGAAATATTTTCCAACCGATGTCACCAGGTGACCAAAGTAAGTTGGCTCCAAAGTCTGCAAAAAGTAATCCACCATTTCACTTTCCTTTATTGGGGGATCTACCCTTGAAGCCTGTTCCCTCCAACGGAATCTGTACTCCCTAAAACTCTCTCCAGGGTTTTTCTCGATTTTTAACAATGTGAGACGGTCAGGGACTATCTCAAGATCATAATGGAAGTGACCAACAAATGCTTGCGCCAGGTCATCCCTGGTGTACCATCTACCATGGTCTTGGCGTGTGTACCATTCCAATACAGACCAGCTCAAACTTTGGCTGAAGTACGCCATCAGTAACTCATCTTTTCCGCTCGTCCCTCTTATCTTACTGTAAAATCCTCGCAAATGTGCCACTGGATCACCATGACCGTCATACATATCGAACTTAGGCATCTTGAACCCTGCTGGCAACTGAACATCTAGAAACATGCATAAATTCTTATACGCCATGTTGAGTTGGCCACTTAGACCCTGCATATTTCGAAAAGATTGTTCTAGGCTCTTTATTTTCCGAACCATTTCTTCCTCCTCTGGATTCTTGTTCTGTTTTTTCGGCGCTTCCTGGTTGTCGAGCTGAAGAGAGAACGAGTAAGGTTCAGATGCTTTGAAGGTGGGTTTAGGAGGATAATACTGATGATCCTGAGTTTGGAATACAGGATCGCTGGAAAATCTGTGAAGTATGGTCGATGGGGGTGCCACGAAAATAGGGGTAATTGGTGATAGAGGGTTCTCTTCGGGTGGCAGAGTTGGGGGATCATAGGGATTTCTTCCCTGATAGTAGTGGTAACTTGGGAAGCTTGTCGAAGGGTCGTGGGGAGGGTATTCCGGAGTTTGTACCGGTGGGAGAGTAGGAGTAGTGGGAAGGGCTGGTATCTGTTGCACCCTAGCCCATGCTAGGTGCATTTTTTTCATCTCTTGTCTCAACCTTTCTACTTCCTCTTTTAGCATTTGATTTTCCGTCTTTTTCTCCTCAACACCTTTCTCCGAGTTGGACATGCTTTTTGATATGACCCTTTTAGATCTTGCTTGGTTATGGTGATCTGTCGGTACGTTCGTTATATGGAATACAACAAACTTGTTAGTGTTAGAGTTTTAACACATATTGCAATTACAATGTACCTAGGCAGTTTGACCGTTTCTATCATCCCTTTTTCTCTTTTATTTTTTGCATTTTAGTTGTGGTCGAATCTTATGGAGATTGCCTACGTATCATGACTCCGAATGAATTAGACCGTGAGTAGTTCGGAAAAATAAAAGGTTAGCAACCGTGAAATATTTTTTGAATTTTCAATTTTCATAATAAAACAGACTGGGTTTCGAACGTTTAAAGATGACCTACAAAATCGAAAATCAAACAACCCACATAATATAATCAAAAGAATTATAAACTCAAAAACAAACGGCGAGCTTCCTATCCCTGTTTGCTAATTTCAAACAAATGGCTATTTTTGCAAACGTGGCCCTTTCCCAATTTCTCATGAATTTTGAGGCCACGGAGGATTATTTTATGACAATTCCCAAAATTATCCGTTCTTCTATGAAAATAGCCTTTCGGCAACTGAAAGATACTCTAAGGCTATCTTGCCAAGAACGGTTTAATACACTACCGAAGCTGGCTCGGCTTACTTTGACCAAAAATCACAAAGTCATTCACTTGCATACTGACTCCTTTTTTTATTGTTTTTCAAATTAAAAAGACATTGTTTTTACAAACACGGCCTTTCAGCACTTCGGGGACGAAAATTTTATGGTTATGTTAGCTAACCGGCCAAAATCTTAAAACATTCATTAAAGGTGGCTGTTAATGCAAAATCAGCCTTCCGGCGTCCCTTTCGGGAACATTCAGCTATTTCTGGCAAAACAACATCACCTACTTATTTACGACTATTGTTTTTTCTTTTTTCCTTTTTTTTCAAAAATAGAAAACCTGATATTGCAAACACGACCTTTCAGCGCCTCGGGGACGAAGATTTTGAGGCTGTGTGGGTCAATCGACCAAAACTCTAAGATTATGACCAAAGGTGGCCGTTTATGCATAGTCAGCCTTCCGGCGTCCCTTTCGGGAATAATCGGCCATATTTGACAACGGCGGCACCAGCCAACTTATTTATGACAAGAACTAAAATTTGACATTTTTGCTTTTTGGCTATTTTTGCAAAAGGGGAGGTTGGACCCGATGAGGGTTGCCTACGTATCTCACATCTGGTGAGAATCAAACCAACGTAGTTCGGTCCAAATAAAACAAATTATTTTTGCAGACAAAAATATTTTTATTTATTTATTTTGATTGGCAAACAAAACAAATTATTTTTCCATTTTATTGACAAACAAATAAACGATTTTTGAAAACAAAATCACAAACATTTTTTTTAATTGGCAAATAAAGCAAACTATTCTTTGAAAAAAATATATATATATATATATATATATATAAATATATATATATATATATATATATATATATATATATATATATATATATATATATATATAAAATAAATTATTTTGAAAATAAAACTCTTTATTTTTTTGGAAAATAAAACAAACTATTTTGAAAATAAAAACTTATCATTTTTATTGGAAAATGAAATAAATTATAAAGACATTTTTTTCTTTTTTCAAAAATTCAGTCGAGTTTTGACACTACTTGAGCATTTTTTTAATAGTTATCTTTCTACACTGTTATTTTTCATTTTTTTTTCATTTTCCTCAATATTTAAAAGCCGGTCAACATGCAAATCGGAAGCAAATAAATGCGTAAAACAAATAGGATGCAGCAGGATGGTCTTTTCATTTCAGGTTGCCTGTCCTAGACGGACCAAATCCCTATGTTGAGTCCCCTAAGTCGAATGCAACATGATGCAAATAAGCGTTCCTACTAGAGATCCCGCATGAAATCAATTTTTCTAGGTTAAAAACATGGGTATATGTTCTAGACAGTGTACCTAAGTGGATAACTCGAGTCGGGGAGGGGGCTACGTACCGGAGACCCGCGAGATCATCCGGCTTTGTAACTTGTCCAACCCCTTTTTTTATTTCAAGGTGTGACACTAACAAAATAAGGAGTCTTAACCAGTAAGCACATCCCCGGAGGTGAGAAGACAATGGTTGCGACACAGTTTATATATACAGTTCAAATAATATCAAAGCGACAAAAATCATCATTTTGCACATTAAGCACAGATAATATAAAAATAACAGATAATAAAGTCAAAATACAACAATTTATCATAAGCTCGAATTTCTAACCCCGAACCAATGGTTCTGGGTTGTTTGTCCCCAGCAGAGTCGCTAGAGCTGTCACACCTCCTTTTTCCGCTACCTGCGAGGGCACAAGGGAGTTTTTTCCAATTAAAGGACAATCGAAACGGGATTTATTTATTTAATTCAGAGTCGCCACTTGGGAGATTTATGATTTCCCAAGTCACCAGTTGAATCCCGAATCGAGTAAAAGAATGACTCTATTTAACAGTATGCGTACTAGAATTCCAGGTAAGAAATTCTGTTAACCCGGGAGAAGGTGTTAGGCATTCCCGAGTTTCGTGGTTCTAGCACGGTCGCTCAACTGTTATATTTGGCTTATTTATCTGATTTATACCATGCTTTAACTAATGCAAATTTTAACCTTTAACCGCTTTTAATATTATTATTTATTATTTTAATAAATGGATTGTAACGTTGTGAAAATGTATCTCAAACCGCGTCACATCAATGTACGGGGTTATCGACACCTTTCGACTCCGTTGAGATTTGGATTTGGGTCACATAAATTTACACCTGTATTTAAGAAACTAAGATAATTAACTAACGTGCCTAAAGTAATTCCGCATTTGTAATTTGCGAGGGCCATGCAATTTAGCTAAATGGCACGCCTCGAAATCTAAGGATCAATTCAATATATGAGGACCACGCAATTTGTCATTTGGCGCACCACAATTCTATTTTTTAAGAAAAATCTTTACTCAACTAAAACAAACTACGTGTGTCCAAGTTAATTATTTTCAAGGTTGGAGATTTTTGTGAATGCCCAAAGCTATGGAATGGTTTATTGTGGGAGAAGTGCATTACTCAGTAACTATTATACTTTATTTAATCATCTACATTAAAAATCATTAATAGCTAAAGGAATCTGTAGTTACTAACCGTCATGGATCAAATGGCAAGCTAGCCAACTCATCAAATTCAAAATCCAAACAACTTAATCTACTTCTTAAAATAACACTCCGGTACAAGCATTGCAACAAAGAATTTCAAAAAATAAAATAATCACTATAACATTAGTATCTAAATAACGCATGGAACCTGATGGTTGAAACTAAAATAAAATCAACAAATCTAGACAATAAACAAACAGAAGACATTAGAGAATGAACAAAGATGGATGCGACAACATGATGGTTGGTAAACACACGCGTAGTGTGGACTAATCAGACATATGAATGAACACGAATATACCTGTTAGGAGAATTTTCTTCAGTATAACAATGGAAAGAAATAGAAAAGACACAACCCTTGATTCTGAAATCCAACGAGAAAAAATAACAAAGTCGACGAGCAAAACATTCGTCCGGATGACCTCTTCTATTTCAGATTTTTTTGCAGCTCGATAATCAAAACAAGAACGATGACTACGACTGGAAACCAGAGGCGGCCATAAACTAATGCTGGCGACAACCTCGAATCGGCAAATGAAACAGACTCCTTGGATAACGACCTCCAACCTCGAATGGACGACCTCGTTGGACGACACTCAAAGACGAATCTTAGCAAACTTCTAACTCGCGCGGAAGGCTGGAGAAAATGACGGAAGTGGGTTTGTTTTTTCAATTATGTTGCTGCATTTTTCTACTGAGTTTTTAGTTGTTTCATAGCTACTAGAGTTTTTGTTATCTTGTGTGTGTTATTCGTTTCTGGTTAGAAAGAAACTATGGCAGAAGCATGAAGAAGAAGGTAGGATAGGAGGTTGGGGTTCTTTTGCACTATAACCGCAAATCCTCCTCTTTTTTGTGTAGCCTCTCCTCTATTTAAATAGGTAGCAGAAATGAATTGCCTATTCACAAATACCCCTCCCCATTCACAAATGTCTTTTCCTATTCACAAATGTCTCTTCCTATTCACAAAGACCTCTTTCCATTCATAAATGTCATTTCCTATTCACAAACGCCCCTTCCTATTCACTAGCACCTCTTCCTATTCATAAATGTCCTTTCCTATTCACAAATGCCCCTTCATATTCACAAATTCCCCTAACCCATTAATCTACACACAAATCTCTTTCTTTACTCTAATGCACTACCAATCCCACCACTCTAGAAGCTTCCTAATTAGTTAGGTAAGAATCTTTTTTATTTTATTATTATTATTATTATTATTTTTTCTAAAAATAAAACCTAAATTAATTTCTATCCCCAAATTATCCTAGCAAATTATACTAATTAACCCTAATAATTAATTATTACAACTAATTAAAAACCAAATTAGAAGAAAATTACCAAAATTCAAAAATTAAAGAGTAAAACGCAACATGACTATTTTTATGATTTTTTCTATTATTCTCGAACAACAACTTAATTAATCTAAAATTGTAAAATAAAACCATACATGCAGATGCAATATTTATTTTTTTATATTTTTATAATTTGAAATAAATGTCAAAGCTAATACTAATTAATTAATCTAAACTTAAAATTATTTTTGTATTTTCAAAATTATATAAAAATAAGGTACTATTTTTTGCATTTTTTTTAAATTTATGAAAAATACATAAACTATTTTTTTTAAATAATTATTTTTGTTATAAAATAAAGTAAAAGAGTCAATACTAGCTGAGATAGCTATATTAGGCCTAAACTAGATATTTTTCGCTAAAATATAAAAAATCTCGAGGAGGATAAAAAATCACACGTCTACAACTATAACCAGCAAGCATGCCTGATTTGGGCTTGTTACCTGAACTACATAATAAATCAGTCCGCCTCTACCTCTTGAAGTTTTAATTAGACCTTAATCAGTACGTGTAAGACATGCTAAACTATATGTTTTTCTTTGATCTAAGGAGGCATGTTTGAGCCTTATTTTTTTTTTCTTCTTTCTCCATAGTTGTTATATGTGTTCTTGTTTGTCGCCTTAGTATTTTTAGCTTTGAAACTATAAAACCCCAAAATCCCTTCCCTTTAGGATTAGTAGTCCTAAATACCTCCGGGACTGATGGGATTGGGGCGGGTAATAGCATGTAATAAGAAAATGAGTCTATTCTGCATTAATACTTTCACGGGTTGGGAAATGGTAGATATGGATATGATGACCATGCGATAACACCACGTGTATAAGTGATTACTGTGTATTTTGTGGGGTAATCGATATTATTTATAAACCTAGGACCCCTCCTCTCCCCCTTTACTTGTTTATTTTTATTGTTTATTTTCAAATTGTAAAATGTTTCCTTCCTCACAATTCAGCTTTCCTTCTGTTTCTTTTAACTTCATCAAATTTGTAACCATTATGTGAAATCTCCTCTTATTTGAAAATATTACTTGCTTATATGTTATTTATACTAAAAGTCACAACCATAGCTTGGCCGGGAACCACACTAGTGGATTTTGAGGGGTGCCTAACGCCTTCCTCTCAGAATTATTTCATGCCCTTACCCTATCTTTAGTTATCCTAACATAGACCCTTCTTAGTGTCCTAATCCAATTTAATCATTAGGTGACGACTCTTCAATCCTCCTAAACCCAATTCCCAAAAGGGAACGAGTTATCTTTTGAAATGTCAATAATACAATTTCACGAGAAAAAGGGGACGCGACAGCATGATGACTCTACTGGGGACTTCTTTTAGGCTTTTACCATTTTAAGCTATTAATGTGACTTTACATTTCTTATATACCTTTTCTTGTTTTAAGCATTTAATTCCCTCTTCTACTACGAAATTGACTTGTTTTTTTGTTTCTTTTCTTTATTTCTTTACTTCTTTCCTTTATTGCATTCATGTATTACTATTTTAGATTATTGTAATTATTATTATGAACATGAAAATACGTGACAACTTGTTTTAGTTATTGTATAAGCATATTTTCAACATCATATTCCACTCGTTCCAAACAAAATACCATAGCAACGCTTATAATGAGTGGTTGCGCTCTTCCAATATAATCACCCCTAAATCCTGCAAAGGCATATTTGTGGTAAAACTAGTCGATTAATGGTGTTATTGATGGTTCCACGCCTTTCCCTCTTGAGTTTTTCGCTCAAGCGTACCAGTCTAATACCCCATAGAAACCTTAGTCTATTTAATTGTGCATGCATCATGTTCAAACCTAGACGAGTCAGTTATATTGTCCGCATAATAACTCTTGAATATAGCCTTGTCCAAAGTCCACCGGGTTTTCCCAAAACCAAAACAGACGCTACCACAATTTGTCCATTTATTTGGAGAACTAAATTCTTGTTATGCTAATTGTTGATATTAAATAGTCGAGTCTAGAGGGGGTAAGGGCCTAACCCTTTGTTTTGCAAAAATATAAGGCACGAGGTCTCTAGATTCGGCATGGTCACCAATATCCACCCCAAACTACTAAGCTAGTAGAAGGATTTTCACTCCTGTGATCCAACGCTCATTCGGAAATATTTAGAGAACCTACCCTCTCAAAAATTCAACCCAAAAACAAAATCATAAAAGCTGCTACTCTATTTTGGGATTGTGATAGGTCTGTGTTCCTCTTTGGAGACATTGAGATGTCACCCCTGCTCGAGGAAATAGGAGGACTGGTAGGTATACCATAGGAAACTTCGGGTTTATTACTGCCGGAAAACCACAAGGGTAGAGGTTTTCTCAAAATGATAGGTCTAAAGAAGTATCCAGACTTGACATGTTTGAAGGAGTCGTGCATACCCTTTGACTACTTGTACGATAGGTACGGTCACATCAAATCTTACCATACTTATCCTGATAAGTTCACCCTTACGTCATTAGGGCACATTCACAGAAGGGTATCTATTTTTATGTTCTATTTCTTGGGGATGATAGTATTACCAATGAAGAAAGCAAGGACCCATACCAAGCTAGCTATAGTCACCAAAACTCTAATGGAAGGAATTGACGGACAACCATTCAGCCTTCTCCAATGATCATTGCAAAAATATACCGAGCCTTGGAAAAGTTTCAACAAGGAGCAAGACACATTGCTGGTTGTAATCTGCCACTTCAACTTTAGCTCGTGGAACATCTCCAAAAGGGTAAGTACCGACATGAAATCCATCGAAAGAACTGGGATAATCATATCGCTTTTCATCATCCAAAGCGAATGAATTACATGCCCAACTTGTTCACCCAACTAGAGAATGCTAGAGAATGGGTCGAACTCTTTGAAAATTTGACTAAAGACCGGGTACAATGGATGTTTGAGTGGTTCCCCTCTAAAGAATTCATCATTCGATCTAGGGATGCGCCATTTCTAATACTGATTGATTTGAGGGGGACCTACCCTTATGTCCTTCTCCAATTTATGAGACAGGATGGTAGGAAGTAGGTTATACCAAGGGTCGACAAGATGAGTCACTTCTGAGATGACTTCCAGAATGAGATAGTCTGCACAGGTACCAGGATCATCATATGTGGCATTGCAAGGTTGTCATGGGAAAGGACACCATCGAACCAGACATATACCATGCTGGTTGTAACCCATACTATTCAGGCTGGTAGAGACAATCACAATGGTCTGGGTCAACCTGAGTTTGGTTGAGTTCACAGGATCATCGATGAAAAGACTGAGGTACAGGTCAAGTACAACCAACTGCGTAAGAGGATTCAAGAATGTGAAAATGAGCACCGTGAGATATAGAAAGCCAATAAAAAACTAATTGAAGAATGGAAGGATATGGCTGTCAGTGCCAACAAACGACTAGTCCATTTGGAGCGGGGTGTAGTGGAACTGGAAAAGAAGTTCTGAAGAGGGTCAAAAACTGCCGAATTACTGAAGGAAATGAAGGAGGACATCTAGCCAAAACTTACTTACTACTAGGACTGCACGAGCTAGGGAAGCTGTTCGATGGAGCCAATGATGCCGAGTCTGGGGAAGGTTATTCTAGGACCAAATACATAGGCATTTCCATTTCCACTTTATAAAATGTAATAAGGCCAATGGCCATTAGTGATTTTTTATTTCCTTGATTATTTAGTTTTGTTTTGTGATTCGTCTACTTTTCATCAATAAAATAAGGCATTTAGCATTCTAAGTTCTCCAAATCAACTTATTGCTAGGCTTACCTCAGGCACAATGAAGCCCCCAAAATTATGACACATTTTATATTTCAGCACTACGTATTTAAATATTGCAACATCTTTCTAATGATCCTCACTGACTTGTTACCTTTTGTTTTTACTTTTTGTTTATTCCCCTTCACAAAGGTTAGTTCGTGAGTTCTGGCAACGTCATCATATTTTGTAATATCCGAGGGCCCTCCACCTACTCTTCCTCCTAGTCTTGTTAGACACAAAACAATAGAAAAACGTAAGATTTGAAGAACTCAACTGAACGGGTAGAGGTCACCAAGGAAAGAACATCACAATTGGAAAAAAAGTTGTTGAAATTTCAGGAAGAACTTGATCAAGTCTGAAATTTGGCAAGTCTATCATTTTCCCTCACCACTCCCGAGGTTACTTTCCCAAATACTTATAATCCTGTACCTCCGCAAAATATCCTAAAGCAACAAAACCATCCCTCTCCTCACCACCACTGAAATACCTGCCATACCTCCAATAATACCCCACTGATCATCCCAAAACTCCACAAATGACTAGTGCCACACCCAACATAATACCCCCATCTATGTGGAGATAGTGCCTCACTCTACCCAGCTGTCTTAAGTACACCTAAATCCAATCATAAGGACTTGCTCATAAAGAGCTTAAAAAGTTGACTAGCTGGATTCAAGGCATTTAAAGTAGTAAAGAGATTGAAGGTCTAAACTATGAAGATCTGTGCATACAACCCGATGTCGAACTGCCTGAGGAGTACAAACCTCCCAAGTTTGAAATGTTTCATGGAACTGGGGATCCTAGGGTTCATTTGAGAACATACTGTGACAAGTTGGTTGGAGTGGGAAGACATGAGAAAATCCGCATGAAGCTTTTCATGAGGAGCTTGAAAGAAGACGCCTTATCTTAGTACATTAGCCAGGATCCGAAGAAGTGGTCAAACTGGGTAATTATGGCATCTGATTTTATTGAAAGATTCAAGTTCAACACGGAGAATGCACCATATGTGTTCTATATTCAAAATTTAAAGAAGAAGCCCACAGAAAACTTTCGTGAGTATTCTACTCGATGGAGATCAGCTGCTTCTAAAGTTAGGCCTACTTTGGAGGAAGAGCAAATGAACAAGTTCTTCGTACGAGCTTAAGACCCGCAATATTATGAGAGGTTGATGCTGATTGAAAATCATAAATTTTATGATATCATCAAGCTAGGAGAAAGGATCGAGGAAGGCATCAAAAGTGGTATGGTGATGAACTTTGAAGCCTTGTAAGCTACCAATAAGGCTTTATAGTCTGGTGGTATGTCCAAGAAAAGGGATGTAAGTGTTGTAATGGTCGCACAAAGGACCAAATCTCCTATCAAATACCAAACATACCCGATACCTCCTACCACATATCAGCCTACCTCAAATTACCAAGCATCCTCACCCTTTTATCATACTCCACCACCCACTTATCAATCATCTCCACCCCCACATACCAAGCTTCTTCACCCAGATATTCCCAGCCCGCACTGTAACGACCCGGCCCGTCGTTACGGGAATTACCACCCCGTTACCTTGAATTTACATATATTATGCTTTTAAAACAGTATTAGAGTATATCGGGTGAGTTAGGAGTGATTTGGATTGAAAATGAAACAAATAGCATGTTTGAAGAAAGCTTGAATATGAAAAGTCAACCAAGAGTTGACTATTGAGTTAGAGTGCTCGGAATCGGATTCCGATGATTCGACTAGTTCCGGGGGATCATTTATGACTTAGGAGAACGATCGGAATTGAATTTGGAGGCCCGGTGTAGAAATAGGCTTGAATTGGCTAAGGTTGAATTTTGGCGAAATCCGAACGGTAGGTGATATTTTGATCCGGGAGTCGGAATGGAATTCCGACAGTTGCAGTAGCTTCGTTAGGTGATTTTGGATGTGCCTGCAAAATTTCAGGTCATTCGGACGTCGTTTGGTCGGGTTTTGATTGAATGTGCAATTTGGAATGTTTTAAGGAATTTAGGCTTGAATTCGATGCGAATTATGAGTTTTGATGTTGTTAGACGTGTTTTGAGGATTGGAGCAAGTTCGAATAAGGTATTAAGATGTGTTGGTATGTTTGGATGAGGTCCCGGGGCCTCGGGGTGTTTTCGGATGGTTAAACGGGAGAAAAATCATGGAAATTTCAGGTTGAGAGTTCTGGTTCTGTCATTTTCGCTCCTGCGGAAACGTGGTCGCAGGAGCGAGTCCGCAGAAGCGGATAAGGGAGCGCAGAAGCGCTGGGATCGCGGAAGCGGAAAGGAGCCCGCAGGTGCGGCACCGCTGAAGCGGATATTGAGCCGCAGAAGCGGCCAAGGGCTAAGGGGGAAGTATCGCAGAAGCGGAAGGCTAGCCGCTTAGGCGAGTCCGCAGAAGCGGACACTTAGCCGCAGAAGCGGAAATTTCCGCAGGAGCGGTCGAGGCTTCGCAGAAGCGGACGCGCAGAGGCGGTCCGTATGTCGCAGAAGCGGAAATGGCCGGCTAGGCCTGGAACCGCAGAAGCGACCCTTTGGTCGCGGATACGGGAGCGTAGAAGCGGAAAATGTTCCGCAGAAGCGAAAATCGCTGTAAGTAAGTGTATCAGAAGTTAGAAAAATTTCAGATCATTTCACACATTTTGGGTCTCGGCTTAAGGGCGATTTTGGGCGATTTTGAGGAGGAAATCGAGGGAAATCATCAGGTAATCAACTATGAACTCATATTATGATTAGTATTGATAATATCATGCAATTATATCATGAAAATGGAAGAATTTGGGGTAATTATGGAGGATTTAGCCCTAGTCTTGGACTTTAGAAAATCAAGGTTTTGAACGGGCAAATGGAGTCCGATTTTGGTAAAATTGATATGCTTAGACTCGTATTGAGACGAGGGTTCCAGAAATGTGAATTTCATAAATTTTCGGAATGTGGGCCCGGGGCTCGGGTTTTGACAACTTTGGGAATTTTGATGTAAATTGAGTTGTATTGATTGGGTGTCGTCCCATTGGCCTAAATTGTTGTATTTTACTGTATTTAATCAGATTCTACGCTTACGGAGCTTGATTCTCGTGGCAAGGGCATTGCGGAATAGTCGTCGCGCTGTCTGTATTGAGGTGAGTAATATATGTGGGTGATGACCAGCGGGTTCGAAACCCCGGTATACCACTTTGTGACGCTGTATAGCGGCGAGACACGCACACTCTTGAGAGTGCGGGGTCGATCATGAATTGGGGACTATATATTAGTCCAACCTGTTGATACTGTATTATTGGCTATTCTAGAGCCGTCGAACCTCCTTCTCGGATGGTTGCATATATATATTGTGATAATGGCCACTCTTGAGCCGAGGAACCCCCTTCTTGGGCGGTTGAGTATACATGTGGGCCGTGAGCCAGTTATTGGATCCCGCGAGGATCGTTATCATTGTCTTATCATATAGACATGCTAGTTTACTACTAGTCCGCAGATATTTTTGTTATTATGCTAATTCCAATCTCTGGAACTTGGTATTACTGTTTTCCAACTGAAAAATGATAAAAGAGTTTTCAAAAACTATTTTTGAGCCTCCGAGGCTGTATCTGCATATTAGCTGACTAGTAGTGGATCGGGCTGCGCGCGCCGCAGCAGGATATATGTTGGATCGGACTACACGCCGCAGGAATATCTCTATGAGATGTGCTTGGGCTGTAGGAGCCCCTCCGAGTCCGAACCCCCACAGTGAGCACGGGTACCCAAAATTGGAGTCGGGCTACGCGCCGTAGCGGTCATATCATGCATTGCATTGCATTTAGCTACATCCGCTAGTTGTTATGCTATTTATTGGTATTTGTTGGTACAGGTACAGTGAATATTGATACTAGTGACATGGTAGCCGATTATAGCCTTACATAAGTGCTTTATTGCGATTTCTTATCTGCGCTCGTCTTACCCTTGTTTATTACCACCGAGTCCGGCAAGTACTCATTTTACTCCCCGCACCTTGTGTGCGCATCCGAGTACCTCTCGAGCAGTGATCCAGTGGCTGTGCGAGGCGACGTTTGTGGATATTCGAGGTAGGTGCAGAGTCCGCAGGACCCGATATTCCTTCCTACCGTCTTTTGATTTTGTATTGACATTTCTTTCCGCACTTGGTATTTTATTAAACCTTTATACACTCATGTTCAGGTAGAGGCTCATGACTCTCGACCCTTGGTCTATGGGAGTTGATGTATTATGGGACTTGGTTCCCTGTTTTTCGTTATTTGCATAGCTATTGCTTCGTAATTTAATATGCTTAAATAGGCTAAAAGAGAGCTTCTAGCTCCGTTGTTTATATTGATTGGTCAGGCTGGCTTAGCAATGTGCTGGGCGCCATCACGACCGGATTTGGGGTCGTATCAGAGCCTAGGTTTACTAGGCCTCATGAGTCTTGAGCCGGTTAGTAGAGTCTTGTGGATCGGTACGGGGACGCCCGTACTTATCCTCGGGAGGCTGCGAACCTTTAGGAAAACTTCACTTTTCTTGAACTCTGTCGTGCGATCTTGTTGTTCTGAGAACTGAACTTCTATATTCTATTCTCTCACAGATGGCGAGAACACGAGCATCAGGACGAGGTGGACGACCTCCATTGCCACCTGTTAGAGGCCGTGGGCGCGGTCGTGCTAGAGGTAGAGGTAGGGCGGCTGAGCTGACCCGCCCGTTGTACCAGTTCAGGAGCAGCCCCCAGTGGTTGATGCTACAGCAGCCCCAGTTTAGGGCCAGACTGTATCTATTGCTATTCCTGGTCTTCAGGAGACTCTTGCTCAGATATTATCGGTGTGTTCCGGTTTGGCTCAGGTAGTCTCAGCTACTGCTACTGCAGCGACATCTCAGACAGGGGGTGGTCAGCGGACCCCTGCAGCTCGCACACCTGACCCGGTTGTTCAGGGACTTCAGACGCCAGAGGCGGTCCCCGCTCAGGTGGTTGCACCGGTTATTCCTCCAGCTGCACCAGCTCCAGTTCTAGAGCATATGGTTCAGGTTATGCCTGACGACGAGAAGCGTCGTCTTGAGAGATTTGGTAGACTTCAGCCACCCTATTTCAATGGCGTTGAGGGCGAGGATGCCCAGGGTTTCTTGGACAAGTGTTAGAAGATGCTGCGTACGGCCGGTATTCTTGAGTCCAGCGGAGTTTCATTTACTACATTTCAGTTCACTGGTCCCGCATTTGATTGGTGGGAGGTGTTTGAGAGGCGTAGGCTTGCAAGAGCAGCACCTCTCACATGGCAGCAGTTTCTCTACTCTCTTTCTAGAGAAATATGTACCTCGGTCTCGTCGCGAGGAGTTACGTCGCCAGTTCGAGTGGTTGATTCAGGGCGACATGTCTGTGACCCAGTATGAGCTCAGATTCACACAGTTGGCTAGGCATGCCACATGGATGATCCCTAATGATAGGGAGAGGATCGGGAGGTTCATTGATGGCCTCAACTACTCTATCCGTATTTTATGACCAGAGAGAGAGTTTTGTCATCATCGTTTGAGCAGGTAGCTGATATGGCACGCTCCATCGAGGCGGATCGTCGCCGAGAGAGAGAGGAGCGGGAGGCCAAGAGGCCTCGTGGTTCTGGTAGTTTCAGTGGTGCTCCATCTAGAGGGCATTCCCAGCAGAGCAGAGGTCGCTCACCTTCTCATTCAGGCCGCCCAGAGCAGAGCGGAGGTTCTTATGGTCGTGGTCGACAGGGATTTCAGCAGGGTCAGTCATCGCTTGGTGCCCTCCCAGCCCAGAGTGCAGCACCTACTTCTCCAGCACCAGGTGCATGTTATGAGTGTGGTGAGTTTGGCCACATGAGGAGACATTGCCCTCGTCTACGTAGGGGCAGGACTCGGCAGAGGGATCAGCCCTCCTCTTCAGCACCATCTCAGTCTAGTAGAGGTGGAGGTCAGTCTTCTCGTGGTCGTCCCAGGGGCGAGGAGAGATCTGGTGGAGGCCAGGCACGGTTCTATGCACTTCCTGACAGGCGTGATGCAGTTGCCTCCGATGCTGTGATTACAGGTATCATTTCTGTCTGTCACGGAGATGCCTCTGTTCTATTTGATCCAGGGTCCACATATTCTTACGTGTCCTCTTATTTTGCACATCACTTGGGTGCGACTCGTGGTATTCTTGATTTACCTGTTCATGTATCCACCCCCGTGGGTGATACGATTGTTGTGGATCATGTCTATAGATCCTGTGTTATATCTATTGGGGGTCTGGAGACCCAGGCAGACTTGTTATTGTTGGGTATGGTGGATTTTGATGTTATATTGGGTATGGACTGGTTGTCTCCATACCATGCTATATTGGACTGTCATGCTAAGACAGTTACGTTGGCCATTCCTGGTATTTCTCGGATTGAGTGGCGGGGTTCGACCGATTTCGTCCCTAGCCGTGTTATTTCGTTCCTAAAAGCTCAGAAGATGGTTGAAAAAGGGTGTTTATCGTACTTAGCTTTTGTGAGAGATGTGGAGCTGAGTCTCCTAGCATTGATTCTGTACCTGTTGTAAGGGGCTTCCCAGATGTATTCCCCTCAGACCTGCCGGGCATGCCGCCGGACAGGGATATTGATTTTGGTATCGATTTGGTGCTAGGCACTCAGCCTATTTCTATTCCTCCGTATCGTATGGCACCAGCTGAGTTGAAGGAATTGAAGGAGCAGCTCCAGGAACTCCTAGATAAGGGGTTTATTCGGCCGAGTGTGTCGCCGTGGGGTGCACCAGTCCTGTTTGTTAAGAAGAAGGACGGATCTATGAGGATGTGTATTGACTATAGGCAGTTAAACAAAGCAACAGTGAAGAATAAGTATCCTCTGCCTCGTATTGATGATTTGTTTGATCAGCTCCAGGGAGCTAGGGTGTTCTCGAAGATTGATCTTCGTTCAGGCTACCATCAGCTGAAGATTAGAGAGTCTGACATTATGAAGACTGCATTCCGGACCGGATATGGTCACTATGAGTTCCTTGTGATGTCTTTTGGGCTGACCAACGCCCCAGCAGCATTTATGCATCTGATGAACAGTGTATTCAAGCCGTATCTTGATTCATTTGTGATCGTATTCATTGATGACATACTTGTCTACTCTCGTAGCCGGGAGGAGCATGCTCGGCACTTGAGTATAGTATTGCAGAGATTGAGAGAGGAGAAGCTGTATGCCAAGTTCTCCAAATGTGAGTTCTGGCTTGAGTCCGTGGCATTCTTAGGGCACGTGGTGTCCCGTGATGGTATTCGAGTAGATCCGAGGAAGGTCGAGGCGGTGCAGAGTTGGCCCGGACCGACCTCAGTTTCTGAGATTCGTAGCTTTCCTGGGATTGGCAGGGTATTATCGCCGATTTGTTCGGGGGTTCTCTTCTATTGCTTCACCCTTGACTAGATTGACTCGGAAGGGTGTTCCTTTCTTATGGTCCGAAGAGTGCGAGGAGAGCTTTCGAAAGCTCAAGACAGACTGACCACAGCACCGGCCTTGATTCTACCGGCAGCTTCGGGTTCTTATACTCGTATATTGTGATGCCTCGGGAGTGGGCATTGGTTGTGTGTTGATGCGGGAGGGTAGAGTTATTGCATATGCTTCTCGTCAGAGCTGAAGCCCCACGAGAAAAACTACCCTGTTCACGATTTGGAGTTAGTCGCTATTGTTCATGCCTTGAAGATTTGGAGGCATTATCTATATGGTGTATCTTGTGATGTATATACGGACCACCGCAGGCCTTGAGCATTTGTTTAAGCAAAAAGATCTAAATTTGAGGCAGCGGAGATGGCTTGAATTGCTTAAAGACTATGATATTACTATCTTGTATCATCCGGGAAAGCCAATGTAGTGGCTGATGCATTGAGCCGGAAGGCTATTAGTATGGGCAGTTTGGCGTATATTCCAGTTGGGGAGAGACCCCTAGCAGTTGATGTTCAGGCGTTAGCTAACCAGATGGTAAGGCTGGATATTTCTTAGCCCAGTCGGGTGATGGCTTATGTAGTAGCTCGTTCTTCTTTATATGATCGTATTCGAGAGCGCCAGTATGATGATCCACACTTACTTGTCCTTAAGGACGGAGTTCAGCATGATGATGCTAGGGATGTCACTATTGATAGTGATGGTGTGTTGCGGATGCAGGGCCGGATATGCGTGCCCAATGTTGACGGCCTTCGCGAATTGATATTGGAGGAAGCCCATAGCTCGCGGTATTCTATTCATCCAGGAGCCGCGAAGATGTACCAGGATTTGAAGCAGCATTACTGGTGGAGAAAGATGAAGAAAGATATTGTGAGCCATGTGGCTCGGTGTCTAAACTGTCAGCAGGTCAAGTATGAGCATCGGAGACCTGGTGGTGTATTCCGACGTATTGATATTCCGGAGTGGAAGTGGGAAAGAATAACTATGGACTTTGTTAGTGGACTCCCTCGGACAGCGAGGAAGTTTGATTCAGTTTGGGTGATTGTGGATAGACTGACTAAGTCAGCTCACTTCATCCCAGTGTGTACTACCTATACCTCGGAGCGGTTGGCAGAGATATTCATCCGTGAGATAGTGAGATTGCATGGAGTTCCTATTTCCATTATATCGGACAGAGGTACCCAGTTCACATCTCAATTCTGGAGGACATTTCAGCGAGAGTTGGGTTCACAGGTAGAGCTGAGCACAGCATTTCATCCACAGACGGATGGGCAGTCTGAGCGTACTATTCAGATATTGGAGGACATGTTGCGTGCTTGTGTCATTGATTTTGGTGGTTCATGGGCTGATTATTTGCCTTTGGCGGAGTTTGCTTATAATAATAGCTATCGGTCCAGCATTCAGATGGCGCCGTATGAAGCTTTATATGGGAGGCGGTGTAGGTCTCCAGTCGGTTGGTTCGAGCCCGGCGAGGCTAGGTTGTTAGGGACAGAGTTAGTCCAAGATGCTTTAGATAAGGTGAAGGTGATTCAGGAGAGACTTCGCACAGCTCAGTCGCGTCAGAAGAGTTATGCGGACCGAAAGGTCCGAGATGTGTCTTATTCAGTAGGTGAGAAGGTGTTGCTGAAAGTTTCGCCTATGAAGGGTGTTATGAGGTTTGGAAAGAAAGGAAAGTTGAGCCCAAGGTTCATTGGACATTTTGAGGTGCTTAGGAAAGTTGGGGAGGTGGCTTATATGCTTGCTTTGCCACCCAGTTTGTCGGGAGTTCACCCGGTGTTCCATGTATCTATGCTCCGGAAGTATGTCGGAGACCCGTCTCATGTGTTGGACTTCAGCACGATACGGCTAGATGAGGATTTGACTTATGATGTGGAACCAGTAGCCATTTTGGGTCGACAGGTTCGTAAGCTGAGATCCAAGGATATAGCTTCAGTGAAAGTGCAGTGGAGAGGTCGTCCTGTGGAGGAAGCAACTTGGGAGACCGAGCAGGAAATGCGGAGCAGATATCCACACTTATTTGATGCTCCAGGTATGTTTCTTAACCCGCTCGCGGACGAGCGTTTGTTTAAGTTGGGGAGAATGTAACGACCCGGCCCGTCGTTACGGGAATTACCACCCCGTTACCTTGCATTTACATATATTATGCTTTTAAAACAAGTATTAGAGTATATCGGGTGAGTTAGGAGTGATTTGGATTGAAAATGAAACAAATAGCATGTTTGAAGAAAGCTTGAATATGAAAAGTCAACCAAGAGTTGACTATTGAGTTAGAGTGCTCGGAATCGGATTCTGATGATTCGGATAGTTCCGGAGGTGATTTGTGACTTAGGGGAGCGATCGGAATTGAATTTGGAGGCCCGGTGTAGAAATAGGCTTGAATTGGCTAAGGTTGAATTTTGGCGAAATCCGAACGGTAGGTGATATTTTGATCCGGGAGTCGGAATGGAATTCCGACAGTTGCAGTAGCTTCGTTAGGTGATTTTGGATGTGCCTGCAAAATTTCAGGTCATTCGGACGTCGTTTGGTCGGGTTTTGATTGAATGTGCAATTTGGAATGTTTTAAGGAATTTAGGCTTGAATTCGATGCGAATTATGAGTTTTGATGTTGTTAGACGTGTTTTGAGGATTGGAGCAAGTTCGAATAAGGTATTAAGATGTGTTGGTATGTTTGGATGAGGTCCCGGGGCCTCGGGGTGTTTTCGAATGGTTAAACGGAAGAAAATCATGGAAATTGCAGGTTGAGAGTTCTGGTTCTGTCATTTTCGCTCCTGCGGAAATGTGGTCGCAGGAGCGAGTCCGCAGAAGCGGATAAGGGAGCGCAGAAGCGCTTGGATCGCGGAAGCGGAAAGGAACCCGCAGGTGCGGCACCGCTGAAGCGGATATTGAGCCGCAGAAGCGGCCAAGGGCTAAGGGGGAAGTATCGCAGAAGCGGAAGGCTAGCCGCTTAGGCGAGTCCGCAGAAGCGGACACCTAGCCGCAGAAGCGGAAATTTCCGCAGGAGCGGTCGAGGCTTCGCAGAAGCGGACGCGCAGAGGCGGTCCGTATGTCGCAGAAGCGGAAATGGCCGGCTAGGCCTGGAACCGCAGAAGCGACCCTTTGGTCGCGGATACGGGAGCGTAGAAGCGGAAAATGTTCCGCAGAAGCGAAAATCGCTGTAAGTAAGTGTATCAGAAGTTAGAAAAATTTCAGATCATTTCACACATTTTGGGTCTCGGCTTAAGGGCGATTTTGGGCGATTTTGAGGAGGAAATCGAGGGAAATCATCAGGTAATCAACTATGAACTCATATTATGATTAGTATTGATAATATCATGCAATTATATCATGAAAATGGAAGAATTTGGGGTAATTATAGAGGATTTAGCCCTAGTCTTGGACTTTAGAAAATCAAGGTTTTGAACGGGCAAATGGAGTCCGATTTTGGTAAAATTGATATGCTTAGACTCGTATTGAGACGAGGGTTCCAGAAATGTGAATTTCGTAAATTTTCGGAATGTGGGCCCGGGGCTCGGGTTTTGACAACTTTGGGAATTTTGATGTAAATTGAGTTGTATTGATTGGGTGTCGTCCCATTGGCCTAAATTGTTGTATTTTACTGTATTTAATCAGATTCTACGCGTACGGAGCTTGATTCTCGTGGCAAGGGCATTGCGGAATAGTCGTCGCGCTGTATTGAGGTGAGTAATAGATGTGGGTGATGACCAGCGGGTTCGAAACCCCGGTATACCACTTTGTGACGCCGTATAGCGGCGAGACACGCACACTCTTGAGAGTGCGGGGTCGATCATGAATTGGAGACTATATATATTAGTCCAACCTGTTGATACTGTATTATTGGCTATTCTAGAGCCGTCGAACCTCCTTCTCGGATGGTTGCATATATATATTGTGATAATGTCCACTCTTGAGCCGAGGAACCCCCTTCTTGGGCGGTTGAGTATACATGTGGGCCGTGAGCCAGTTATTGGATCCCGCGAGGATCGTTATCATTGTCTTATCATATAGACATGCTAGTTTGCTACTAGTCCGCAGCTATTTTTGTTATTATGCTAATTCCAATCTCTGGAACTTGATATTACTGTTTTCCAACTGAAAAATGATAAAAGAGTTTTCAAAAACTACTTTTGAGCCTGCGAGGCCGTATCTGCATATTAGCTGACTAGTAGTGGATCGGGCTGCACGCCGCAGCGAGATATATGTTGGATCGGACTGCACGCCGCAGGAATATCTCTATGAGATGTGCTTGGGCTGTAGGAGCCCCTCCGGAGTCTGAACCCCCACAACGAGCACGGGTACCCAAAATTGGAGTCGGGCTACGCGCCGTAGCGGTCATATCATGCATTGCATTGCATTTAGCTACATCTGCTAGCTGTTATGCTCTTTATTGGTATTTGTTGGTACAGGTACAGTGAAGATTGATTCTATGACAGGGTAGCTGATTATAGCTTTACATAGTGCTTTATTGCGGATTTCTTATCTGCGCTGTCTTACCCTTGTTTATTACCACTGAGTCTGGCAGTACTCATTTTACTCCCTGCACCTTGTGTGCAGATCCAAGTACCTCTCAGCAGTGATCCCAGTAGCTATGCGAGGCGACGTTTGTGGATATTCGAGGTAGCCGCAGAGTCCGCAGGACCCGATATTCCTTCCTACCGTCTTTTGATTTTGTATTGACATTTCTTTCCGCACTTGGTATTTTATTAAACCTTTATACACTCATGTTCAGTAGAGGCTCATGACTCTCGACCCTTGGTCTATGGGAGTTGATGTATTATGGGACTTGGTTCCCTGTTTTTCGTTATTTGCATAGCTATTGCTTCGTAATTTAATATGCTTAAATAGGCTAAAAGAGAGCTTCTAGCTCCGTTGTTTATATTGATTGGTCGGGCTGGCTTAGCAATGTGGTGCTGGGCGCCATCACGACCGGATTTGGGGTCGTGACACGCACATGTCTACCAAGCCTACAATACTCAACCACCTTACTATCCATCACCCCCCTACCAAAATTTTCCTAGACCTTGACAATATTTTGACCGCAGGAATCCCAAACAGTATACCGCAATTGTTAAACCAATTGATCAGCTGTACGGAAGGCTTAAATATGCTAGTTATGTCACCCATTTCCCTGCTATAACTCCTGAAAAACCCTTCCCAATAGGTGCACCCAAATAAAACTTCTGTATATAACTCCGGCATAAAAGAGCATACCATTGATGGATGTCACTCTCTAAAGGATATGATCCAAGATTTGATTGATAAAAATATCATCGTGCCAAAGGAGCCTGCTCCGAATGTTCGCAGAAACCCTCTGCCAGACCATAAGGGTGGAGGTGTGTAAGGCCCCGTAAATTTTTTGTCTTGGATTTCAAAGGTAGTTGGGATGAACACTTACCACTTATAGAATTTTCTTATAATAACAGTTTCATGCTAGCGTTCAGATGGCCCCGTTTGAGGCATTGTACAGAAGAAGGTGTAGGTCACCAATTGGGTGGTTTGAGGTAGGTGAAGCGGAATTGCTAGGGCCAGATCTTGTATACCAAGCTATGGAAAAAGTTAAGGTCATTCAGGAGAGGATGAAAACTGCACAGAGTCGCCAAAAATCTTATGTGGATGTTCGCCGAAGAGATTTGGAATTTCAAGTCAATGATTGGGTGTTCTTGAGGGTATCTCCTATAAAGCGAGTCATGTGATTCAGGAAGAAAGGGAAATTGAGTCCTAGGTATGTCGGGCCGTATCGGATCATCCAAAAGATTGGTCAAGTTGCTTATAGGCTGGAGTTGCCTCCTGAAATATCATTAGTGCACCCGGTGTTTCATGTGTCTAGGTTGAAGAAAGTGATTGGAGATCCATCCACCATCGTGCCAATCGAGAATATCGAGGTTAATGAAGACTTGTCATATGAAGAAGTTCCAGTTGCCATCCTTGGTAGGCAAGTTCACAAGTTGAGAAATAAGGAAGTTGCCTCTGTTAAAGTGTTGTGGCGAATCAACAAGTTGAGTAAGCCACGTCGGAAGCAGAAAAAAAAAATAAAGGAAAAATATCCCTATTTTTTTTATCAAGCTTAGAAGAAATTAGGTGACCCTTCTATCTTTGAAACAACAATCGTTATGTCCAAATTTCTTCCTTCTTAATGCTAGTGAAGTTTCTTTAATTTTGCAAGAAGTTGTATGTGTTGTTGATACTTTAGGTCACTTGAATGTTCCTTGACAAATGAAAGCCTTATAAAGACTCGGGTGTTAAATAAACAACTAATGGTAAGTGTAGATTGATAATTGGTTGTTTATTTGTATTTGGTGTGTTGAGATGGTCAAATAAGGTAGGGACTCATTGAAGTGGCTAGTTTATGTGCAAAATGTAACAATGTAATAGAATATGTGCAATTGCTGATGTGATAAATTGTGTACAAGCTGTAGAGAATGTTATAAATGTGTATTGTTGCTTGTAAATATGTTTCGGGGGCTCTCTAATAGGTGGATATGTCCATAATACAAAGGAAACTCTGGAAATTTTTTTCTAAAATATGGGAGTTAGTGAAAATTTTGACAGTTTGCATATCATGTCTTTCAAAACCAACTGATTTTCAAAATCCTCATTCGAGGAAGAATGATTTTAGGGGGGGGGGATGTAAGGCCCCATATATTTTGTGCTTAAAACCTAGTAGCTCATGGTGTCAAGGTCCGAATATTGTATTAGGAATGTGTAGAATTCTTTGCGGTGAGCTTGCTCACCCGGTTCGGACCGTTGGTAGTGATCTAAGCTTTAAAATTGAAAGCATAAAGTTTTTCAGATAATGTCATTTATGCGGCCAAGAATGCGGTTGCAGATCTGCTATGCAGACCGCATTCCTACCTTAGAGTGTAACAGAAGATTTTTCAAATTTGGCGTTGAAAATGCGGTCCAATATGTGATCGCATAACGAAAATGCGGACCGCAAAACCATCGCATAATTCATTAAGGATTTATGAAGGTTAATTCTGCGGAGCATTATGCGATCGCAAAACACGAATGCGGACCGCATTCTTGTTGCATATCATAACATAACATGTAATTTTTGGGAGAAATTCTGCGGTCCATTATGCGGACCGCATGTTAAATCTACGATCGCAAATGCGACCGTAGATTTGACTCGACCCAAATTTTTCTAAAATTTTAACCCGATCTCTTCTTTAATAAAATACCCCAAAACTTTATTTCTTCATATTTTCTGATAAAAATAAGAGAGAGGGAGGAGAGATTCTTGAGAGAGAAACCTAACATCTTTAAGGATTATTTTCTAAATTGCTTGGACCAAAATCCTAGGGCAAGTGTCTTCTTCCCCAAATTCTAAAGGTAAAAAACCCTAGCCATTTTCCTTGATTTTCAGTTTTTAAAGGGAAAGAAAGATTTTCATGCACTAGCTTTTGAAAATGGAAATTAAACACTCATGCATGTTCTTTAAACTTGAAATTTAGTAAAAAGGAGTGGATATAAGTAAGAGTTTGCAACACGGATTTGGCAACATAAGATAACTTGGGTGAATTTGAAGTAGGAGATAAAAGAAAGGGAATTCGACTCCAGGTATGTATGGCTAACTTCGATCCTTGTGAAATCGCCCTTATGTGTACAAATTATTTAGTATGTGATATCTATGTGAATTGTTGTTATGATTAAGTTATTTGGGTGTTCGATTGGCGTAACCATGTGTTGTGTGGTATGATACGTGAACCGAATGATGAAAAAACGAAATTGCAAATGGTAAAAATTGGGAACTATGGTAGTAATGTCATACTTGGCTTCTTATGGGCAATTAACGGAGCAACTCGAATTGTTTATAAACTGTTGAACATAACAGGATTGGTACTCTTGGATGTGGAAACATTGTAACATTGTTGTGGTACCGGCTTGAAAGGCATTTGGAAAACATGAAAAAATTTGTAAGTTGCTTATTGCCCTTCTTTGTGATCTTTGTGCAGTGTTTTTGTTTGTTGTTTGTGATTATTGTGATTGTTGTGATTGTTGTGATTTGAAACTGTACGGTGGGATCGGGTTGCGCGCTGCAACATGAAGTAATAAGGTGTGGGTTGGGGTGATAAGGGTGGCCGAGGTAATAAGGGTGGAAAGCGATTGAAATCGCCATTGAAGTTGATATGAATACAATTGTGAAATCATTGACGTGAAATTGTGAAAGGAGACAGTTGGAGAGTTTGCAAACCTGTGTGGCACTGATTGTCCCTTTGTGTGATTTGATTGTTCTTTCCGTGTGTGTTTGGTTGTTGCAATCTTTGTTTATCTTTGTTTGTACATGGGTTGAGTACTACTTGAAACAAAGCAAGTGTGGGAACGTGATTGGCTCGCTTCGTTATTTCTTGGTGTATCTGTTGGTTCTTTTATTATCGTGACTTATTTATTTATGGCTTAAATTTACTTGGGACAAATCTTATGCATACATACCAGTACAATTCCAGTGTACTGATGTCCCTTTTGCCGAGGGCGCTACATTTGTGTTATTATTGTAGGTGGATCCATAGCAGGTACTTCAGCTCTTCGGCAGTAGCACTCTCCATCTTCCACTGGCCATTTTGGTGAGACCCTTTTCTCTCGGGGCCTTATGTGGCTCATGCCACTTCCATTTTGGAGTCCTATTTTGATTTTTGTGTAAGGTATAGCCGGAGCCTTGTTACCGGCATGTATTATGTCATTCTGTTATATCTTAGAGGCTCCGTAGACAGTAAAAATGTGGGATTATGGTCTTATGTAAATGTATGTCGGGCATTGTCAATTGTAAATTGTTAAGAAATTAAGCGTGTTGTTTATATTTGTAAAAGTGGGATTTTAGTTATAAACTGGTTAATTCTTTGGTTTATGAGTAAAAAACAATACAGGGGTAACACATGGGTTAGGAAAGGCACCCAGGTCCGCTTGACTAGGGCTACCCGGTCAGCATGACTCGGACCCCAAATGATCGATCAGTTTAATCACAAAAGGTGACGATCCAAAGAAGCCGGTAGTCACCCTTAATTTGATTGTGGTCTAAATTCAGCATTCTGGGGATGCCGAGGTAAACATGTCCATGCCTCTCGAGTTCGAAGCACCACCCTCAGCAAAGACGCCAGCGCCAATTGAGGTTCAGTTCATGTTACCAGCAAACACACCTACACCCTTTGAAGTTGCAGTCTTACCACCTAAGGGGACTGCTCCATTCGGAGTAGAGATAGTCGTGCCAATCCTAGTGGCAATTTTGGCAGTAGCATTATTCCACAAAAAGGCCATACCTTGGGACTACACAGCTGAGGCTAGAAGAAAGAGGAAGGTCAAGTTTGGGGAAGCCGTAGTGGTGGAAGGTATGACAAGAACTGACATGGTTTATACCCCGGAGCATTTTGCTGTGTCAAGCAAGCATGCCTCTAGTCGGCTAACCATCATTGAAATTGGACCCGACGACCTCTAGAGAAAGATACAAGACAAAGAATACTCATTCATTGATCACCTGAACAAAACACCGGCAAATATTTCTATCCTTACTTTGCTACAAAGTTCCGATGCACACAAGAATGCCTTGTTAAGAGTGCTGAGCGAGGCATACCAAGTAATATCACCTGTGGAGATATAGTGAATATGGTGGGCCAGGTATTAGAAAGTCACAAGATTACTTTCCACAAAGATGAGCTTCCACCAGAGGGGTTGAGTCATAACAAGGTGTTACACATCACCGTGCAGTGCGAAGATTATTTTAACACCAGGATCCTGGTTAATGGAGGGTCCAGTCTCAATATTTATCCACGGGTAACACTTAAGACATTGAGAAAAGGGCTACATGAGATCAAGGACGGATCCATCAACGTATTCGACGATTCTCAAAGGTCTACTATTGGGGAAATTAACTTGTGTTTCCAAATGGAACCTACTTGGTTTGATGTCGTTTTTCAAGTGATAGACGTAACGGCATCTTACAATCTGTTGTTGGGAAGACCATGGATTTATGTCGCTAGGGCTGTAGCATCAATACTGCATCAGGTAGTGAAGTTTGAGTGGGACCACCAAGAGGTGATCATTTAACGGCGATAGTAGCAATCCCATATATAATTGCCAGACCGTTCCAGCAATTGGAGGAATGAGACAGATAGGCGGGGAGACTTACCACCATATCGAGCAAATCAATGCCGCTGATAAAGATAAATGGTGTGATGACAACATTGAAAGCATATTAAACTTGAGCGGGTATGAACCTGACAAGGTATTTGGCAAGAACCTCCAAGGAATCGCTAAACCCATCAAGCTCAAAAAACATGGCACCACCTTCGAATTGGGATACGAGTATGCTGGGGAGGAGTTCAACAACTGGTCTCCACCATGGTGTGGCCCTTACTATCCTTTGAAGCAACAAATACCCCGTTTGAAGCAGACTTTCCAGCACGGCTGAGGTTATTTCCGTGTCATAAGAAAATGACGGAGCATTGGCAATAGTGAGGAATTTGTTCTTGGAAGACAATAGTATGGTTTGTTTTGTCATTTTTGACGATGCGAGGAAGGAAGGCCCTTACATACAGGCTGTAAGCAGAGGATCTTGCCTCAATAACTGGGCCGTCAGAACCACCAGAGCCCGGCGAGCCTCAGCGTAGCAAGGCTAAACAAACATCATGCTCTATTTTATTTTACTAGCATTACTTTCCTTTTGCATTTTTATTTTTCTGTAAGAAAGAACTTCAATGTTAAAAACATTTATGGAATTTATCAAAGCCTTTCTATATTCTTATAAATCTTACCCTTATTATTTTCTCTCATTACTTTACTTATATGGCATTCTTATTACTTATCTTGATGAACCAATAAATATGACATGCAACGAGACAACGCAACAAACAAATATAGATTCAGAAGAAGATGATATACTGGAAGAAACTGTAAAAGAAGTTGATAATTTTGAGAACAAACCTAAGTCCAGCCTGGACGAGACTGAGATCGTTAACCTGGGAGATGCAGAAAATATCAAAGAAACACCAATTAACGTTCATTTGTCACCATCAGAAAAGGAAGATTAGAAAAGAGTATGAGGAGTTTCTAAGAGAGTTTGAGGACATATTCGCCTGGTTGTATGACGACATAACTAGGCTGAGCACATCTATTGTGGGTCACGAATTGCCAACTGATCTAACATGTCCGCTAGTAAAGTAGAAGCTCAGAAAGTTCAAGCCAGATATGAGTTTAAAAATCAAGGAAGAAGTCACTAAGTAGGTTAAAGCGAAGGTTCTCAGGGTAGTGGAATATCCAACATGGTTAGCCAATATTGTGCTAGTATCAAAGAAGGACGGGAAGGTTAGAGTCTGTGTCGACTACCGCGATCATGTTGGCCCAAGTAAAGGTTAGTTTTGAAGACAGATAAAGAAACTCATGATGAACCAAGTACATCGCTCAGCTAGGTGAACTGAGAGCAAAATAGCAAGGCTTTTGCAAGCAATTCATGTCTGATTCAAGTGTACAAACCTGAAGCTACATGAACCATATTGAAGAACCAGCTCCATAAAGAGTTTTATGTGTCTTTCTTTATTTCTAGTTCAATTGTAGTAGGTGTTTTAATATTGTACCTTTCAGCTTTATCTAGAAGAAATTGTAATAGGTATTTTGAGTATTCAAGTTAGAGTTAACTTGAAGTTGTCACAACAGATAGAGACTGGTTGCTATAACGGGATTAGAGGTAATCCTAAGGTTTACAACTGGATATGTAAATGCTATTTTGGCTTAGTGATTTAGTGAAGTGTTGGGGAAAATCCTACTGAGAAGTAGGTCATCATTTTTTCACCTTTTGAGCTAGGTGTTTTCCACATAAAAATCTCTGTGTTTTTTTTATTTATGTACTTTTAATTCTGCAAATAGTAGTACTAAGTACATCTAGAAGAACCTAGTTCCTCTAAAGAGAAAATTGAGTACCACACAAATCACCCCCCCTTTTGTGTGGTATTGATGTTTAGAACATCAGATCACAATCGGGCCAGTCCAAAAGACGAGTTTCCGTTGCCAAACATACACATCCTTATTGACAATTGTGCCAAGCACGGGTTGCAATCATTTATAGATTGTTTCACGGGGTATCATAAGATCTTGATGGATGAAGAAGATTCTGAGAAAATGGCTTTCCTTATACCATGTGGAATGTACTGCTACAAGATGATGTCGTTTGGGTTAAAGTATGTAGAGGCCACCTACATGAGGGCCATGCCTGCCATTTTCCATGATATGGTACACAAGGAGATCGAAGTATATGTGGATAATGTCATCATCAATTCCAAGAGAGCCACTGATCACTTGGAAGATTTAAGGAAATTTTTCAATAGATTATAAAGGTACAACCTGAAACTGAATCCCGTAAAGTGTGCATTTAGCGTTCTTGCCGAAAAACTACTTGGGTTCATCGTAAGCTGCCAAGGAATAGAATTGGATCCACCGAAGATTAAAGCCATTCAAGAATTTCCACCACCAAGGAACAAGAAAGACGTAATGAGCTTCTTAGGGTGACTTAACTACATCAGTCGGCCCATAGCACAATCTACAATTATTTGTATGTTGATCTTCAAGAATTTGAAGAAGGATGCTGCCACCGAATGGACTGATGACCGCCAGAAAGCTTTCGAGATAATCAAGGAATACTTATCAATGCCACTAATTTCGGTCCCGCCCGAGCCGGGTAGACCTCTACTACTCTATATCATAGTGTTGGATGGTGCCTTCGGTTGCGTCTTGGAGCAGCATGATGAGACGGGAAAGAAAGAACATGCCATTTACTACCTTAGCAAGAAGTTCACTCCGTATGAGGCCCGTTATTCTTTGTTAGAACACACCTTGTGCTTTAACTTGGGTAGCCCAGAAGCTGAGGCACTACTTCTGTACTTATACTACATATCTCATATCAATGATAGATCCTTTGAAGTACATCTTTTAGAAGCCCATGCCCACAGGCAGGCTCGCCAAGTGGCAGATCTTGCTGAGTGAATTTGACATTGTCTGCATGACCCAGAAAGTAGTTAAAGGATAGGCACGAGTGTATCACCTTATTGAAAACCCTGTGGATGGAGAATACGAACCCCTAACAATGTATTTTCCGGACAAAGAGGTATCATTCATAGGAGAAGATGTTGCAGAATCATATGACGGTTGGAGAATGTTTTTTGACGGAGCAGGGAATTTTAAAGGAGTTGGCATAGGTGTAGTCATAGTACCAGAAACCGGTCAGCATTATCTGATGTCAGCCAAACTCAGGTTCCCGTGCACCAACAATATGGCCGAGTATGAATCCTGCATCTTATGGCTCAAGATGGCCATTAACATGAACGTCCAAGAGTTTCTAGTAATTGGGGACTCAAACCTACACATACATCAGGTACGAGGAGAATGGACAATCAAGAATTCCAAGATACTCCTTTATCTGCACCATGTACAGTAGTTGAGGAAGAGGTTCACAAAAATAGAGTTATAGCATATTCCAGAGTCCAGAATGAGTTTGATGATGCATTAGATACGTTGTCATCCATGATATAGCATCCAGATACAAACTTCATTGATCCTATTCTGGTAAAAATCCATAAGCATCCATCTTATAGTGCTCACGTCGAAGAAGAAGCAGATGGAACACCTTCTTTTAACGACATTAAGAAATATTTAGCAAAAGAAGAATATCCAGAGCTTGCAAACACCACTTAGAAGCGCAAACTTTGAAGGTTGTCACACAATTTCTTTCACAATGGAGGAATCCTAAATAGGAGGATTCCTAATTTAGGACTACTAATGTGTGTCGGAGCAAAGGAAACAACAAAAAATTCTAAAGGAAATTCATGCCGGGACCTATGGTTCGCATATGAACGATTTTGTCTTAGCCAAGAAGATACTCCATGCTGGTTACTTTTGGATGATCATGGAAACGGATACATCCAGTACGTCCAAAAATGCCACCACTATCAGGTACATGTAGACATAATAAAGGTAAATGAGCTAATGCAACAAGCTCACCATAGTTGTTCGCCGCTTAGGGAATGGATGTTATTGGACCAATCGAACCTGCTTCTAACAACATGCATAGATTCATCCTAGTGGAAATTGATTATTTTACAAAATAGGTCAAAGCAGCATGTTATGAAGTACTGACTAATAAAGTCGTGGCAGACTTTGTCTTCGACCATATTATTTGTTGGTTCGGGATCACGCAATCAATCGTTACTGATAATGGTTCCAACCTTAACAGTGACTTAATGAAAGCTATGTGTGAGAGTTTCAAGATCAGACACAAGAATTCCAAAGCCTACAGACCTCTGATGAATGGATCCGTAGAATCTGTCAAAAAATACAAGAAGATATTGAGAAAAACGATAGAGTAGCATAAGCAATGGCATGAAAAGTTATCATTCGCTCTATTGGGGTATCGCACCATAGTCTCAACATCAACTGGGAAGACTCCCTATATGTTAGTTTATGATACAGAGGCAGTTATTCCCAACGAAGTAGAAATTCCTTCCTTAAGGATCATACAAGAAGCCGAGCTCGGCGATGTAGAATGGGTACAAATTCATTATTAGCAGCTAGCTCTTATAGACGGGAAGAGAATGCGCAGTTTATCATGTTCAACTTTATCAGAACAGAATGTCCAGAGCTTTCAACAAGAGATTTAAGCCAAGATGGTTCACACTGGGGTAACTGGTGTTGAAAAAATATTTCTCGCATCAAGATGAAGCCAAAGGGAAGTTCTCTCCCAACTGGCAAGGTCAATACATGTTTCATCGGGTTCTAACAGGAGGAGCCCTCATACTTATAGAGATGGATGGAGAAGTTTGACCAAAACCAATCAACTTAAATACTGTCAAGCGTTACTATGTGTAATCTTTATCCTTTCATACATTATGTAATTTGAACTACGTCTGACCTAATTCCTATTTAAGAGGGGATACATAGGCAACCCTATAGGTTTGGTCACAATTCAACAAAATTTTCATTCCCCCTCTCCCCATAATAGGAAACTGGGGCAAAATTTTGAGGAGGACCCTCAAACTTCTGAAGTAACTTCAGCCGATCATTGCAAGCAAACGTCAGAAGCAGCAACCTAGTAAACTGGTGAAATTTTTGAGGAGGGCCCTCAAAATTTCAAAATGAGAGAGGTTGCAATGTGCTGAACCACGTCATAGTTAGTAGTTCATCTAAAAACTATTTCTTATATACTTACATCATATCTTTAATAAATTCATGCATGTCTACTGTGTTTAGAAACTCTACCCCAATGATACATACTGTATCATCCAAACAGGGCCAATATGGTCAAGCGAGGTCAGCGGGGACACAAATTAATGTTTCCCCCTTTACAGAACTCATGATTTTTCTTTAGATGCAAGCACTTAAGCTGCAAAATCCTATCATACGTACTGTTCAAGAAGGAAACTCTTAGAGCCATCATAATTATTTGCAGTCGCTATCAGCACATAATATCCCGAGCAACCACAACATCACAATCAGCTACCAACTATCGGCAAAGAAATTTTATTACTATTCACCTTTTATCTCTTGCATAAAGTTATCATTCTGCATTCCGAGACTAAGCTCTATCTCTATCTGCATTCTCGCATTGCATAGGTCTACCATTATTCCATCTGAGACTAAGCTCTGTCTCCACCTACATTCTTGCATTGTATAAGGCTACCATTCTACCTTCCGAGGTTAAGCTCTACCTCCATCTGCATTTCCTACATTGCATAAGGCTACCATTATGCCTTCCGAGGTTAATCTCTACTTCCATATGCATTTCCTACATTGCATAAGGCTACCATTATGACTTCCAAGGTTAAGCTATACCTCTATCTTCATGGTTAAAATATTGCCACTTTATTTTGCACTTGCATGGTTGAAATATCGCCACTTTATTTTACTTTTGCATCTACTGAAATATTGCCACTTCATTTAAATCCTACATCAGTTGAAATATCACCACTTCATTTATATCTTGCATGTCTGAAATACTACTGCTTTATTTATATCCCGCATCGGCTGAAATATCGCCACCTTTACTTACGGCATGCATTGGCTGAAATATTGCCACCTTTACTTATGTCCTGCATCGGCTGAATTATCGCCACCTTTATTTATGTCCTGAATCTACTGAAATATCGCCACTTTATTTACTTCTTAAATGGATGAAATATCGCCACCTTTAATTATGTCTTGCATCGGCTGAAAGATCGCCACCTACTGCATCTCATGGGCTAAAAAATAGCCAAAAAATTTGAGGGCGTCATTTTTCGGAGGCATCCTTCTCATGGCCTGAGAACGTTATATCATGTCCTGAAGATCTCTTTAATTTTGCACATAATTATTCAAAGGCATCATGGATGAAAGTCATCATTCTTATAGCCCAAGAGTAGAATTTCATAGCCTACGAATCCTTTATTATGCACTTCATGATCCAGGACATCATGGTCTAAGAACGTCATCCTAACCATCCAAAGACAACATTCACGGTCCAACAGGAACTTACATCACGTTTAAATGTATGCACAATATATGCTTGTATTGCTTATTTGTAGGTAAACTCGCAAGCAACAACCGTCCTAGTAGAAGCGATCCACCTCCTGGTCCCGCAACCTTATTAGGCTTTAACCATCAATCCCAAAACTGAATATCACATCCGTTATTTAAAGATCTTTATTTGCATATTCCACCGACGGATCCTGAACTAAATATGGCATGATTCCTGTAAGACTAGGGACATATAGGTAGCTCAAGAACTAGAGCATGGTCAACCTCTTCAAACCATTTTATTCGGTCAAAATTGGCCATCATATCTTTATCCGACAACTTTTTCTTCCTACCCGGGTAAATAGGGGAGTTGTTGATACCCAATTTTACCCTCTATATTTTTATATGCAAAATACCTTTCAAAATAGCATATGTACGCATATATAAGTGTGTTCAAATGTTTTAGTATTTTTCCTAATTTTTTAAAGATATTTTTCCTAATTATTTTGATTAACGGCCATGATTTCCCCATCCCTTTTTCATTTCCCAAGCCCCCAACCTTAAATCATTTTGTCTGATATGCCGATATTGAAACCTCTCTCCTCTATCAAACTCTGTCGAACCTTCCCTAACACTTGTTGCCCATAATCACTTCCACCGTGAAACTCACCGGAATCAATGGCTTCCAAGATTATGAGGCCCCTATACTCACCTTCTATTGCTCCTATGTACTTGATACTTGAAGATTCGAGGCCAGTCTTCGAAGGTTTTCATTCAACCTTTGCCGATTCGAGGTCTCAGGGTCATCTCCAGCTTTGCTCCGACGTATCAAGGTTGTTTGAGCATAGTTCTGGATTCTCCGACTTCGATTAGTGACCTTTTCAAAGCCTTTCTCATTTTAATGTTATTCTAAAACCCTAACCCTTCAAGGTTTTCTTCTCTGATCTTCTTAAATCCATTGTGTATCTGTGCTTTACTTGAAGCTTTCAAACGATTCTCCCAACTTTTCTTTCAAAATTACTTTCAAAAACCTTTCATTTTCGATCTTGGATTTTTTGAAAAAATGTTTAAATATTTTTATGATTTCTTCTTTGTCATTTATGTGTATTTGTCTCTACTGTGTTCTTGTATCATATTCTTTTATGCTTTTCTAACTTGTTTTCCTACCTTATGGTCTTGTATGCTTTTCTACTGTGTTCTTACGTTTTCCTTCTACCATGTGTGTTCCTCTACTGTGCTATCTATATTCCATTCTTCTACTGTGTTTTCAATATTATGTTCTCATATGTTTATCTTCTCCATTGTCCTATATGTTTTATTATACTTTTTCGGTGTTCATGTGTTCTTCTACTGTGTTTTTATACTAAGCTCTTAAAGTTTTTTTGTTTGTCTTCTACTGAACCTTGTTTGAGTTCTTCTAGAAAGAGCCTCTTAAGCACGTTTTCTTTACTGTTCTCCTCAATATTTTCCATTTTGTCCTCTGAATCCTGCTACTATTTGCATGTTATTTTGCTGTCACATTTTCTCATGAGTTCTGTCGTGGAAGAAGCATGCTCTTCTCTGAAAATTCTAAACATAATTTGGATTCTATTGCCTGCTATCTCATCCTTGCATTAGGATTTGCTCAAAAAACTCCCTCATTCTTTCAGACTAACTTTAAGTCTCTGAACTAAGTTTGAACATCTTTGTTTTCACACAATTCTGATTTTTTGCTGAACTCTCCTATAATGAAATTTCTACTTATTTTATGACATGTTTCTTTTATGCATAACATGATTGTGTGCTTTTTATATGTGGTGAGTCTCCCTTTAAAAGGATTTTCAAACTTGTAATTGATTCGGTATTCCTTTTAAATGGGTCTAATTGATTGTTTGCTGATTTTTCTTAAGTTAAACTTTTTCCACCTTTCTGACTTGGTTCATTCATAACAAATCTTTGACCTCCGATTTACTGGATATTAATTGATTCCCTTGACTTATTTGCACAAATTCAAAAAACTTATCCTTAAATAACCTTTATGTGTATTTGCCCACAATCACATGCTTTACACAAATGGTTCATTAATTTCTTTTCTTAATTGGCTTATGCCCGTTTGAAATTGAATCCGTTAATTAAAGGGAGCTTTGTGTAGTTGATTGACAATCAATTCTTTAAATATTATTTTACCTTATTTTTACCTGCCTTCTGCATTATAAATACATGACCCTTTTGTTTTTTCAAAACACACAATTTTCTAACAATCACATACTTTAGACTTCACAACTTCACAATCTTTTCTGAGCTCACACTTATAGTATTCTGCCTTCCTGTTTGCACTTTGGCTTTTATAAGGCTACTTCTTTTTCTACTTATTTTCTTTGAAATCGGTATGTCCTAATTTAAGCTTCAGCATCTTCATCACGTGCTTACTTATATCTTTCTATATTCATGTCTAATTTATACTACTGCAGAGTTTAATATTTAACTAGCATGTTGATTTCTTTTAGTCTTTATTTCTGATGTGAATACCTGCTCCCTATTTCCCTTTATTTGCTTTGGGTTATAGTTTAAAAAATGATAATATGGAAAGTTATTGTCCATGATTTGAACTGGATCCCTAAGAGTATCATAACCTGTGAAACAATGTGTTCTAACAGGCTTGTGAGGTGTGGCAGCATTTTCCATTGCTGGGTATGCCCACTAGCTTATTCTTGCCCATCTACCACTTCCCATTTCCCATACCCCTATGTATATCTATGTGTATTGTTTCCTTTCCTATTTCCCCTTTTCAAAATTCTACACGTACACTCTCTCCTAGTCTCTAAGTTCTGCCTCCCTCCTATAAGCCTTGCCTTGGACCTTGAGTTTCCTCTAAACTTAGACACTTGAGGGCTGGCCGTTTCACACTTTACAATGTCTTAACCCTGTAATGCATTTGGGTCGGAGCATTGCCTAGAGTCCATATGAGGCTCTCAAGGAACTCTGATACATCCAAATGAGAGAAATGCTTTGAAACATGATCTTTAGAGTTGGTTTACTTCATAAATCAGATAGGAAGTATGAATCTGACTCTCCTTGGTTGTGATCTTCAATTTCTGATGTATTTTCTTTACTTTATTTCTTTGTACTGTAATAACTTTGTAATGAACCTTTGGGGATGATTAGTGTAAATGGAGGGGTAACCATGCATGTATATGGGTACATAACCTGCTTATAGGAATCTCTAGTTTCTACATTTTTCATTAGTTACCATGCCTATAAGAATTTCTGTATTTTTCATATAGCTGCCATGCCTATAAGACTTCTACATTTTTATATAGTTACCATGTCTATAAGATTTTAGAATTTTTCATATTGTTGCCATGCCTATGAGAATTTTTGCATTTTCATATAGTTACCATGCCTATAAGAATTCCGCATCTCCTTTAGCTACCATGTCTATAAGATTTCTGCATCTCATTTAGCTACCATGACTATAGAGATCCTGCACTTTCATGTAGAATATTATGCCTATATCTCTGCACACGCACGTAGAAAATATGCCTAGAGGTATTTTCTGGTTCTTGCATACCCGTCTTTTACTAGGCAAACATGTCTATAGGTCCTAATAGCAAAATGTAATCAGATAGCACGTAACGCTTAGATATCATGTTATAGGACTTCTGCATTTGTCTATGTCTATAACAATTTTTTTTAAGGTCAATAAATACATAGAAAGCATGCCTATAAGGGTTCTAATTCAAATCTGAATAGCCTCATTCATTGGTAAGTTTAAAAACTAGCAGCAATAACGTGGTAGAACTTGTGCTCGTTTTCTTAACTGGCAACTTTCTCTATACCTGAATCGATATGCAATAAGTTCATACTCTTATTTCTGAAATACGTAGATATCGTGCCTATAAGTTTTAGTCTATCACTTAGGCAAGACTTAGGATAACATATAAACTGAATCAGCTTTTATTAACTACAACCAACAGGTAGGCCTAATTCAGAATTCCTACATGAACTATGTAATAAATCAGTCTGCCTTAACCTCTTTAAGTTTTAATTTGTCCTTAATCAGTACGTAATACATGCTAAATTATATGATTTTCTTTAATCTGAGAAGGCCTGTTAGAGACTTGTTATATGTGTTCTTGTTTGTCGCCTTAGTATTTTTACTTTTGAAACTATAATAGCTCAACATCCCTTCCCTTTAGGATTAATAGTCCTAAATGCCTCCAGGACTGATAGGATTGGGGTGGGTAATATAATGTAATAAAAAGCAAGACTATTCTGCGCTTTAATACCTTAACAGGGTGGGAAATGGTAGATATGAAAATGATGACCACGTGATAACACCACGTATATAAGTGGTTAACGGGTGTTGTATTGGGTGATCCATATTATTTATAAACCTAAGATCCCCTCTCTCTTTACTCGTTTATATTTATTGTTTATTTTCAAATTGCAAACTGTTTCCTTCCTCCAAATTTAGCTTTCCTTTCGTTTCTTTTAACTTCATTAAATTTGTAGCCATTATGTGAAATCTCCTCTTATTTGAAAATCTTACTTGATGACATGTTATTTGTACTTAAAGTCACAACCATAGCTTGACCGGGAACCACACTAGTGGATAGGGGTGTCAAATGGGGCAGGGCGGGGCGGGTCAAGTCTTGACCTGCTGATATTTTGACCTGCCCTGCCCTGCCCTGTTTAGAAACTTTTCAAATATTTGCCCCGCCCTGCCTCGTCCCGCCCTGCCCTGCCCCGCCCTGCCCCGTTTGGGTTCTCTTGTTCTTTTGTATTCTCTATTCTTGTTTCCTACTTATAGGCAACTAGCGGTAAACAATTAAAGGAAAAAAAGACGGCAAGCTAAATATATTCAAATAAGTTGTGGAGTCCTTCAAAGCCAAATATTAATATTATTATTCTATTATTAAAGAGTATATTTAATAATATTTCTGTTAATATTTACTATTAACAAA